>CAEFZX010006859.1:0-33886 GCA_903066825.1 Alfaro cultratus
GTGTGTGTGTGTGTGTGTGTGTGTGTGTGTGTGTGTGTGTGTGTGTGTGTGTGTGTGTGTGTGTGCGTGGTTGTTTGCCCTGTGTTTCTTCATGTTGAGCTCTTTTGGTGGGGCTGGTGTGCATCTCCAGCAGTCATTGGGCAAAAGGCAGGGTCTCTATCTCAGCTGGAGATGGTATGCTAATTGCTACATCCTTGACTGACTTTGTTCAAAGTAGACAGCTTGTCTTGATAAAATATGAACTTATGTTTTGTATAACCTGCAAAAGGGACATCAAATTTATTTTCATTTTGTTCTATATCCTCAAAGGGTCTTTTGTGGCTAAATGTATTGATAAAACCCATTTGCAAACTGTTAAAGTATTAAGTTGCTGTCTCCTCCTTTACTGAACACCTCATGAAATAAATGTTATTGAACATTTTTTTCACATTGACATAAATTGGCAGTATATGGATAAAAACCACTTGATGTGATTAAATCATATTTAAGCACAGATCTCTTTCATTTTCGTAAGATTCTTTGTATGTTCATTTCCAGAGGCTGGAGGGCCAGATAAAAAGCGATGGTGGGCCGGATTTGGCCCCTGGGCCTCGAGTTTGACACGTGACCGACAACTATTGATTGTATTTCCGTCTTTGAAAATCAAAAGACTTTCTATCACTGGTGTCGGTGGCTAACACTGTGCAGAAACAGGTGTAGGAGGGGCATTGTGGCAGTCATTTTGGTACTTTATTAGACATCTCAATAAAAAAGGATGTCATTTGTTTGGATGAGTAAATAAATATTACTCTTTCACTTTCCTGAGAGACGGAAGTTTTAGAAAACCATAAATTTTATAAAGTTGTTTTTTGGCACACAGCAACAGAGAATTTCACATGCATACACCTTTTTTCTCTCAGTTTTTTTTTTCTTTCTTTTTTCTCTATGCACTTCCAATTACAGACACTCTCCTGTGACGGCGCTCAAGCACAGAAGCTCACACTGTGAAATGCACTAAGAAACGTAGGTGATCAGGTGGGGGGGCAAGAGAGAGGGGCGAGAGAGGGAAAAGCCAAACTAGTCCCTTTTAACTTTCTAAAGACTTTTTCAGCATTTGTTCTGCACACTTACCTACGCAAACTCCAAGGGGCCGCAGTGACTGGGGTCCCATTTCGGGCCCAGCGTGGAGCCGGGGAGCTCCTCAGCTGTAAAATGAGAGCGCCGGAGTGCGGTGTGAAAATGGATTAGCCTCGCTGAGATAAGGGGAGCCCTCAGCGAGCCATGCACGCCTTCAGTGGGGAAAAAGAACTGCTGTACAAATTGTTTTTGGTACATTAAGTACCTGTTACTTTATTTCACAGATGGAAAACAATAACACAGGCTCTGGGGTTGGAACCACCACCGCACGCTGGAAATGAGAGGTTTTACCTCACCTAGCGCCCTCCGAGTTTGCCCGCCGTTTCTTTTAATATGCAAAGTGATTTTTATCGGCGCTCATTGAGTAAAAGAGCCGAGTAGATTGACAAACATGACATATGATGATAAATGACTAAGTGCCAAGCTGGCAGCCGACGGCCCACTGTGGGAAATCATACAGAATATCCAGGTTGATAAAAAAATAAATAAAAGAGGAATAAAATAAAATGGGCTCAATGTTCCCATTCAGCAAACAGGGCAGGGATTTTTCATTAATAGGCCCCGCTGCCGCAACAGGGCCCCCTCCTCCCCAAATTAAATGAGAGTGTCAGATCCTGGATGATTTATACATTTGGACTGATCTAACAGCTCCGTGGAACAGCTATGACACCCTGACAAGCCAACAATGGATATGAAAAATGAGCCAATACCACCGCGCTAAATCTGAGACTTTCAAAGCCAAATGCACGCACAGAGTCGAAACCTCCAGCATCGTTGCGAGCATAATGAAAATAAAGTGAAGGAGGGGGTGTTGGTGGGAGAAAGGAAAAAAAATAAAAAAATCCCTGCAAGAATCTACACAGTTTTAGCTAAATCATTCGCTGTTTGTATGAATAGAGTGATGGAGACAAATTGGTCCGAGCGCAGTGTGGCAGTACTTTGCTTTTCAGATGTCTTTTGGCGGCTGCGAGGAGAGGCCATCACTTTACAGCTGAATGAGATATCAGGCCCGTTTCTGAGCTGTGACTCAATAGAAAAATGTCAAATGAAGTTAGTTCAAAAGTGGGGTTTTTTGTTGTTTTTTTTAAACCACCTCTATTCTCTTTGGGTTTCAATCAAATTCAAAAGACCTCCTCAAATTAATTCCCCCCCATTCCAGCTGGTCAATTTAAAGATGTCACATGCGGAGTGGCACCAAGGCAAGCTCCATCCATTCACAGCTGACAAAGGCTGTGGTTGTAATTATGTCGCGAGGAAGGCGACCGATCTTACTAACTTGGGAGATGAAGTGATAAAAACCAACACCATGGAATAAAGCTTTTTTTTTTCTTATGTTTTTTTTTTTTTTTTGGCGTTTCTCCGTCCGTGTTGTCCTTTTACCCTCTCATCCTCTGTCTGATGAAAAACTGGTGTTCCTCTGAGCTCAGCAGATTTAGAGGAAACAATTACCAGTCCAGTGATCTCTGGTTCCCCGGTCCCGCCAATAAACACCCAAGTGCCCTGAGGTACGCTCGGAAAATGATACAGTTTTAAACGGGTTAAATTTCATTGTTTTCTGCACCCCACTCCCGCCACGCTTCTCTCCCTCAGAGGGCTTTATTCCACAAAAGTGTGAAGACATTTTTTTGTTTTGATGGGGGCAAAACACGCTGCGATGATAAAGCATATGGAAAGCCCATCTTCACAGAACATTAGACATCGCAAAAACAACCCAGAGCTATGATTGGATACATCAAAACTGACAAGTAAAAAGTTGATTGCTTAGTGTCTGTTGATTGGGCCATTCTTCAAAGGGCGAGCACAGCCTCGTAGTTGTTTTCACTGAGCACCAAACCAAAGACACAGCAGTTGGAGACGGGCGGCCAAATAGGAAGTAGCACCGACGGGTAGTAAGAGGAAATCCTGTACCTCAAATTCACCCCAAAGAGCAGTGGAGGTGAAAATTCTGAATTAGCGTTGACACTTCGTTACTTAATTAAGGCTGTGACACCACCTAACTACAGACACAATTACCCAATAACATTACTAAAACTCTTGCTAAGCTATGCTGGCTTTACTGGTGATTCATCTTGGCGTGCTAGATGCTTAAAAATGAAAGTGAAACTGGTGGCTTGACCTACTTTAGGATTCATTCGTCTGACCACGTTTTGGCACTTGAGCATTGAAACTTTCTAGATTTACAATGTGTCATTTTCACTGAGTGGTACGTCACGGGTCAGTGTGATTCAGTATGCTGTTTTATCTGTTTTCACTTAAAAAGTGAGGCACATAACCTACAATACCGCACAATTCCTGGACCCCATTTAGTTGTAGGTCCTTGTGTTTTGGTAGAGTTATGGTGGATCTACTGGCTTCACCCCGATCGACAGTCCATCGATC
The DNA here is from genome assembly GCA_903066825.1 of Alfaro cultratus. Classification (NCBI taxonomy): domain Eukaryota; kingdom Metazoa; phylum Chordata; class Actinopteri; order Cyprinodontiformes; family Poeciliidae; genus Alfaro; species Alfaro cultratus. Next base: position 3,496 of record CAEFZX010006859.1, read on the forward strand.
GGGGGACAGTAAAAGGTCCCTGCTCGCAACAAGCAAGAGACATACTAGTGCGTCACATTTGTTGTCACACTATATGACGAAATGTTTGACGTTACCCAGTGAGAGTCCAATTGGTGGTAGAAACACTCTCCTGAATACGCCGGACTATGAAATAATGTACCGAATCAAGGTGCGTAAATATAGAAATGTTTTCAGCATACATTCTTCAGAACTACAACACATCAAAACTGATCCATGTCCTTGAAAACTGATATTTGATATTGATATTTCATAAGATTCCTTTCATTTCTTTGCGATTGGACCAAGAGTAATACCTGTTTTTTAACAAAGATGCCAGGAGTTAACAAATTAACCAGAGTTGATGAACTTTATTCCTGAAACTGTTCAATTCCACGGAAAGAATCATCAGTTCGTGGTTTCAGGTACAATATATTCATTCTTCTTCTCCATATTACATCAACTGATGGCATTTTGGATCTACAGCTGCTTTCATGTCCACTAAATGTTATCGGGAACCTTTTCTAACTATCTAGCAGTTAATGAAGGTAACTTGTGTTAGCACTTGCTTCAAATTTAAAAATAACTTTCAAAAAAGACAAACATTTAAGCTTATAGCCAGTTTTTTTTTTTTTTTTACTTGCTATCTGCCTTAGAGTAACAAGATGAAGGAAACACAGAATCTTCTAGGTTTACAGCTAACAAAATGCGATTCAGATTTTTTCACATGGTGTTAGTAGAAAGAAGTCATTTGTAATGAGTTGGTAAAATATTAAAGACATTATGTTGAAGGCTAACACCTAGTCAGCAAACATTTAGCCTCCCATCTCTCTACTCAGTAATACTGCATGCAACCTATTTACCAACAGGGGGAAAGTTTGTGACAGGTTTTTTCTTTTTTTATATTTGTCATTTGGGCAGTTGCCCAGGGCAGCATTAAAAAAGGAGCACCTTAACACCAAATGATTAACAGAGGAAGGGGTTTTCCCAAGACACCATCCATGCTAGAACCACCAATGACGAACCTATTACCGTACTTGAGGTCCAAAAAGAAAATCCTGACATTAATCGAAGGAAAGATACATAATTTAATATCAGGGGGAAAATGGGAAAAATGTACCCAAAGGTGATTTCATCTTTAAATTTATTGTGGCATGAAAAAATGTCAAGAAAAAAAAAGGCATTAGGCCGTACGGACTGATAAAACACGTTTAGTTTAGTTATGACCAAGCACACATTGACATGATCATCCGTAATTTGCGTCTTTATCCCCAACAAGTGAAAGAAATGGATGGGAAAAAGAAGGGGATGAGAAATAGACCAAATGCTGACAGGGCAGGAGACACTTGAGCTGCCGAGAGAGCCAAGCAATGTGAACGCAGCGCAGCGGAGGGGTGATTGAATGATCCCATTCTGGCCTTTTTGTTAGACAACAGGCAGCGATGTATGAAGATTGATACACAAGTGCTCGACTCGCTTTGCTGGATCATCAAACGGATTGATATTATACTCCAGCCAAGGATGAAGACAAAGTAAGTGTTATTATACTCAATACCGGGGCTTGTCAGAGGCGGGAAATCATCTCGTGTCACTGGTTATGGCAGCGTTTTGCGCACTGCCTCAAGGATTTATCAGGAAGACGTGGCGCTCCGTGGCAGGCGGCAGCTGACAGTGGAGGCCTCGGCTTCGCCGCGCAGATCTAAACTAAAGATTGAATTACAACAACCTGTTTTCGAATGCATTTGTTTTGCTCCTATCATGTTTCTCCCCAAAGACACAGCAAGGCCCTAATCTGTTTCCAGTAGCCATTTGTCACTCAGAAAACATTATTCACAGTGATATAAAGATAATGCCTAGCTTTTATCAAATGATTTGCTCGTGTCGTTTACAATAGGGACTTTTTTTTTTGTTGCATTGCTTGTAATGTTTGACGCTTCAGTAAAACACACAGACAAATATCTGCACAACCTCGTCTGTCAGTGTCACCCTTTTCTTATGTATGAGAAGAAGTAATTCTTTGTTTATTGTGCTCTGAGTTTTCGAATGTTAAAACTCCACTGGCATATAGTTTCTGAACAAAACCATCAGGTTAAAGTGACAGTATTTAAGCCTTTCGAATTGTAGGCTAGTCCTGATGGCAAAATGATTGATAAATCTCAAACTCTAGGTTAAATGTCTGTTGCTGGTGCCGATCTCCAGCAGATGATAGAAGAGAAATGGGACAGACCCTGGACAAATTGCCAGAACATCACAAAGAAACACGAAAATATGCTGTAAGGTCAAGCACACGCATTCACAGGATTCTACTGTGTGGCAGCAGTTCTTACAGCTATCTACTGGAAGATCAGTATTTTGCATTTAAAAGCAAAACATCAGATCTGTGTGGGCGAACAGCCAAAATAACACCTGAACTCATTTCCGTGTGGACGAGACCTTAATGGAGGCCTTTTTAACAAATATTGCGTTTGTCTGCCTATATTGCCACCCCCTACAAGCTTTAGATGCAGTTTTCTTAAGAACTGAGGACATAAAAAAGTATAACTCTGTTTCTCTCCCTATGCAGGTATTTTATGCGCATAGTAAAGCTGTCGTGCATGTGCTTGTCGTGTCCTTTCCATGTCACCAGCCTCTGTCAGAAGCATGTAGAGGGAAAGACGCAGGCCACGGCACTCATGGACATTTCATCATTTTTACATGTAGTCACCGGCAGCAGTGAGAGCTGTCAACCAGACTTACAGCTTTTCATCTTCATATTGAAATTCCAGGAGAAGGTTGTCCTTCTGCTTGTAAACATTATCTCCATTTTTATTGTACATACGACAATTTACCCATTATGTGAAAAGGCGAACGCTTGGCAGGAGCAAGAGGCTCTTGCTATGATGTGGCCTTGTTGTGCTGCTGACCCAGATGCGAGAAAATTACCTGTGTGTGTGTGTGTGTGTGTGTGTGTGTGTGTGTGTGTGTGTGCGCGTTTGTGTGCAAGAGTCGGTGCTGTTCAGGGATGTCTGGTGGCAATGGAAAGAGGAGGGGGGTGGACTAGGTTTGAGTTAGGGGTCCTATCAAGGGACAAACTTCCTCAGCACAACAAACCCGCATGATCCATCACCCTTTTTAGCTGCTGTCAGGGCCAGTTTATGTGATGATGATTTGATGCTTGGGTACCGGGTTCCCCCTTCGCACATGCTCAGATTGAAGTGTGACAGTCAGAGCTGGGATACCTCAGCTTCTGGGCCTCAGCCATCTGAAAAGTCTCATCAGACAACAAAAGACAAGCTGACTTCTATTCTAGTCATATATATTTTAGTCACCCATTTCTTGATTTAAAATTTAATTGTTTGATCACAGTTATAGACGTTATATGTTCACAATAAAGATAATAGTGGCTTAATGACAACTGGAGCAAGATGTCCCCGACGCTAACATCGGCGTCCACAATCCACATTTCCAAAGAAATATTCTATCACAGAAGTGAAATGACTGAGGGATTCCAGAAGCACTTGAAAGCATCTACCAGCACCAATATCACGGTCAAATAGCCTGAAGAAAAGGATGAAAAGCAAATAATATCTGTATTGTTGAGCTCATGTGTCTTGTTGTTCAATAATTTAGCAGCATCAAAAGGTTTTGAATTGAAATTTTTTCCCATTTTGGTTGCATGTGGATTTTAATTCAAATGCGATTAATTAATCACAGAATCTGCAATTACCAAGATAACTTTTGTTTTAACACTATTTGCAGGCGTGTGCATGAGATTATCATGAGACTCTCATGAACATGACAGCAACTTTCATAAATATGAAGAGTCTTCATGAATGCTTGTGACTGTCATGAAGTGCTGGTTGGTAAATTATGACACTTTGTATTAAAAGTTGACACTTAACTGACTTTTGATGTAAGTTTTAATGTAACTTTGCATTAAACTTTTCACTATTTACTGAATAATGCTAGGTAGACACTTTTAATGAACTTTTATTGCAACTTTTAGTGTACTTCTGCTTTAAAAGTTTCATTATTTACTGAATACTTTGTAACAACAGCCTTAAAAATTTATGAAAAGTCATTCCTGTTCCTGATGTGTGTGATGTCATCTTTATGAGTCTCATGTCAGTCTTATGCACATCCCTTCAAATAAAGTGTTAGCACTTTTTAATTTTTTTCTTAAGTCCCACCACTACTTTTAATTAAAGACGCATCGACAAACTTACTTGTGCCTGGAATCGGTCGATTATCAGCTTTACTGGTTCTGAGCGGTGACCCATCAGTCAAACCCAGAAATATGATCCTTTTGAGATCAGCAACCGCTAACAGGTCAGGCTAACTGTAGCATGAGTGTAACTTGCTACTTTTGAAAGAACACCCAGAACTACCCAGGTGTTGCCGGGATATTTTAAAAACTTTTCAGAGGAAGCTAAAAGCTAAGGAAATGAAACCGTTTCCCAAGGAGGCATATTTGGTCATTTTGGTGTCTTGGAGCTGGAATTTAGTGTTTTTCACTCTTCTGGTGTTCCGTACTTTCGCAGCCCTGGTCATTTTACAACTGAATTTTCTTGGTGCATGTTACGACTGGCTCAAAGTCATAACAAAACGGGAGACTATGCAGGGGTTTAAGTGCATAATAAGGAATAATTTTATTAACAAAAACAACAATGGATTGTGGATGTCAGTATCAGTGATGTAATGCAAATGCTTGGATGTGTTGTATGAGTGCATATGGAAGTGTTGAAGTGCAAAAACAAAGACAAACTCAAATGTGCACAAAGGAGGGGAGCTGAGGCCTCGCAGCAGAGAACCACAAGCGTCAAGAGCAGAGTGGACGCCGAAGGCGGAGAGGCCAGGTTTAAATGCTCTGTGCTCCAAATTAACAAATTAGCAGCACCTGTAAAGGGGAGGAGCACAAACACAGACAACAAGACACCTGCAACTCAGCCCTTAAGGCCCAGGGCCGTAACAGTGCAGCAATAAATGCCCCAAAATAAAAATGAGTTGTCTTGGAAAGCGAGAGACCTACCCACTGCCAACCTTAGCAGAAAACAAGGAGGATCGAAAATATTTACATTTTTGTCTACTACCTGCTTTCAAGCTGAGTAAATGTTTTCCTTTCTCTGTCAGTGAGAATTATGGTAATATTAATACCAAAATTAAAAGAAACATTAAGGCAGAACACAAGACAGCTGTTATGTTTTAATACATGTCTTCATTTGAGTGAACTGTGCCTCTTACTTTGTCTCTGGCTGCTCGCACGCGTCTAGAAATCATTATAACGGTTATGATCATAAACGACTACAGTACATGAATCTTTTAAACAATGTCAGTGAGTTGTGTTTGTTGTGTAGTCTGTGCGTGGAGCGTAATAACTCTGTCCCCCTGTAAAAGCGGTCTTGGAGGCCTGTGTGTGTAAATGAGCCAGTTCTGCTACATTAGCTTCATAACGCCATAATCCTCTCTCTATAAAAACCATTACATGCGCCGCAACATTTCTGATTTATGGCGGGCGGAGAATCAATGGGGGAAAAAAATAATAAAAAAATTAATGCTCGCAAAAACATCCCAGGGACAATATTGAGCAGATTTTAATTGTGATTTCATTCAAGTGGCTGTTAGCCAGATGATGAATGGGAGCTAACCTTCCACTCAGCCAAGCACTGCAGAGAGTCTTTAATATGACAATTAAGTGTCTGTCTTTTAGATTTTATTGCATCTTTCTCTCCCCTGTCTTGTGGGCTGCTCTCCCGCTCCTCCCCCTCTGCTCCTCCTTTTACCTCCTCCCTACTCCCCCCACCCCGTTTCTATCTCTTCTTCTCTCGACATAACTTCATCTGTACAGTGGAGCTCTTGTCCAGATTAAATTGAGACTCTGGTTTTCTCCATCTCACAGCACTTACTTATGTTTTATGACACCCACTAAATCAGTTTTATGTTGCTATTGATTCCTCCCACCCCCGTCCACCACCCCTCCAACCGCCCTCCCCTCTATTACCCCTCTTCCTTAAATCGACACTGACCATTCTGCCTTTTTGCTCCCCTGATTCTACGCGCTCTTGTCTTAGCGGTGGTGACCTCAAGCGTACGGCTGATCCGCCATCTGTTCCTGGAAGCGGTGGCCCCTTCTGCTTAGGAAAGGCGACGGATATGAAAAGAGAATATGCAACCAGAAGGTGGCAGATTAAACACACTTGTAACGGGGAGCAAAACTTCACCCTTTTTTCTTTTAATTTAATTTTGCAAAATTGTTGGGAAAGAAATAAAAAAAAAGAAAAAGACACTTAACATATTTTGGATTGTTGCCACGTCCTTGTGCTGCACCTGACAGGAGAAAAGTTTGGCAGTGAAGGTAAATCACATATCCTCAAGTGTTTTTTTTCCCTTTTTTGTTTTTTTTATTAGGGTGCTCTAATAAAAGAAAGCATAGTTTGAAGGGATTTTTAATTTCACCTTCATCATTTTGACAGACAATGCTCCTGGCACAAAGCAAACACCCCACCCCTTCCAACCCCCCCATATTTTGTATTTATTCACAAGTGTCTTTCCAAACACAGCCAATAAGGCTGAAGGCCAACATTTTCTGTGATTATGTGAAACATTCCTGAATGTAATTGAATATTAATTAACATCAGAAAGAGAGAGAGAGAGAGAGAGAGAAAATAATATAACCAACAAATAAGAATAGAAAAGGGTGAATGTAAATCATGACAAACAAAAGAAAATGCAAGAACAAAGTTTGGGAAGACCTTATGAAAAAGAGCAGAGTTAAATGCAATGGGAGCTGGCTTTATCTCCATTAATTTGCGCCTGTCTGTTGGCAGGATTCCAGGCTTTGCTGTGCCCCTTTAGTTGCCACCCCCGCCCTCCGGAGCCCCTTCCCGGTGTTGGCTCCATCAAGGCTCACAGAGGAGAGCTAAGCAGGAGCATCAATGTGACCATTTAGAGTGGGATCTGTGCAGATGCAGTGGGAAGGTCGGGCATTTGTGCAGCCCTGCGCGCTCTCGCCTCTCATTTTGCCGTGTGAGCTGTAGCTCACATCAAAGTTGTCATTGAGGGTCTCTCCCCCCCTAACCCCGCCCTCGATCGGAAACCCCGGTTTGGCAGGGAAGTGGGGTCTTTGGGGAAAGAATGGTGGCCTTGACGTGACGAAATGGACTTAATCAGCTGCCTAAGATTAATACTCTCTACATAGGGATTATTTACACCTGCTGGTAGCAGTATTAACTCTTTCTGCATACATACAGTACTTATTTTTCTGTATATTCACTTTGTGGCCGACACTGTAGACATGTCGCATGTTATACTTTAAGTCAGGAAATTTTGTGCATGCACACAACAACGGAGGGCAAAAAGGCGATTATTTTATCATCCACAGCCACGCTATTACAATAAAACAATTAACAAAATGAAACCTGCAGGTAGCTATCATTAATTTAGTGCAGTGCGCTGCAGCAAAGGGAAGAATAACACAAAAAAGCCATTGAAGAATAACTCAAAACCACAAGTAATATTTAATTTCTTTACGCTACACACAGACCTGTTTCCATAGCAGCTGACTGACAACAGCTCTTTTTGAAAAAAAAGATGAAAATTATTTGTATTTTTTTTCAAGAATCATAGTAAAACTCTTTTTCACATAACAACAAGGAAGCCCGTATCGTATGTTTGTGTTTTTACTGGTATTGTGGAGATTTATCGTCGATGATGAGCTCTTCGTCTTTGTCGTCTGAAGGCCTCCTGGCCAGAACTTCCTCCACAGATTCTCTGTCAGGACTCTGACTAGGCCACTTCGAAAATGTACCATTACTTCCAGTCAAAACAGAAACATGCTGGAAAAATTCACATTATTTTGCACCCAAATCTGCTAAGTGTATGAATAATAATAATGTAAACTGTAGTTGTCTAAGCTGAGTAACTTTGGGATTTACACTTCCTACATTTATAAATACACCTAACTTCGACTTAAACCTGAGTTAAATCTGTTTTGATCACAGAATTAAAGCAAACAGAAATAGATGAAAATACAACTAATGACATTTTTTTTTTTTTTTGGATGCAGATGGATGCAACTTAAAACTAGGCCTTAAAGGCTGGCAATAGTAAAGACAGGCGGAAAAGGGAGAAGGAGGAAGGAATGGAGATTGGAGTGACAGACTAAGGAGAAGGCATCAGGTAGGAAGTTTCTTCCTCCCCTCCCTTCCGCTCTCCTTCTGTTTTAGCTCATGTGAAAAAGCTTTTCAAATTATGATGTGGATTGACGTGCAGCAGCTGTCCCCTCTCCTGGGTCCTGTCCGTCACCCCGCCGGTCACCGCTGACAGCACTATGATGGATTAGGAATTGTCATCCAGGACGCTTGTCACTTGTTTACAAGCCGGCCATCCCTCATCTCTCAGCACAGGCCTTATAATCTGTCCGGAACGCGCCGCCTCCTCCCCCCCCCTCTGCCAGACATGCTATACAAGACAACACCATACATTACATCAGCTTCTTTTTCCTCTCTCTCTCTCCTGCTCTTGCATCCAGCACTGCCAACACCTTTAATACATTAATATATGTGTTGCATTCACCAATCTCCCAGGAATGGAGGCAATGTCTTCCTCTGTCAACCTCCACCTCCGAGAGCCGACGCTCGGGTTTCATAAATGCGTCCTAGTGGCAGCTAACTGATCCAACCTGATTTCTGTCAGATTTTTTTCTTAAACTGTTAAACAATGGCTGGAAAATATGTCGCACATACATGTGTGTTTGCTGTTACTACAGACCCTGCTTTATCTCTGTTGATGGTGAAATGCCACAAGTTTTTTGTTTTTTTTGCGGAATCTCAAACATCGCATTTCTAGCGTAAATTGCGTGATAATGACACAAGTACTGTTCAACATGAAAAGAAACTTGCACATCCAAAAATGTTAGTGTTAAATGATAAAAAGTAATCTGACATGGGCATTTATTGACATTGGTGCCAGTTAAGTTTATGAAGTTTTCGTCCATGATATTAGTTTCAAATTTTTGTTGCCTGTACACGTTATACAGAACAAAGCGACACATAAAATGCTGTAAAAAAAACAACAACAAAAAAACGCCAAGATTGAATGGGATTGCTATAAACTTTCCCATCCCAACCCAAGCAATAATATCTGGCTGGGGAACCCCTTGAAGTACCCAAAGACAATGCTACAAAATAAGAAAAAACTTACTTTTAGAATGTTTTTTACTCACTTTTATTCACTATTAAATGGAATAATTATTAATTATAATTATTCCATTTGTTTAGCAGAAATGCTGCCTCATACTTTCTGACTTTAGTTAGACGAGTTCTTAGGGTTTTTTGCAGAGCAGGGCTGCTTGTCAGACGGTTAATTCTGTTTTCCTCTTGACAGAAACCTGTCCGTTTCACGCTTGTCACACTAGCTTAAGTAGTAAATTTGACGATAGGCTAATTAGAAATTCAAATATGCCAAAGAACATTTCAATAAGTTATTTTGACTTATGTTAAAATGATTGAAAAAAGATTTGATTTTACGATATAAAAAAAAATTGTCAGGTTCCGTGTTTTCTGTGTATTTATTTCAAGTTTTCTGTTGTCTCTGTGTTCTCCGTTGTCCTGTCTCCCCTTGATTACTCCCAGGTGTGTCTCGTTCCCTGATTACCTCTTGTGTATTTAATGTCACCTGTGTCTCTGCGTCTCTGTCGGGTCCTTGTCAGATGTCAATGTGTTTCCAGCCGTCCATTCGTTTACCTGTTTGCTACCAGTGTTGAGCCTTAGCCTCCCCTCAGCTGTGCTGCCAGGGTTTTTGGACTGTTTTGTCGGACTGTTCTCATCATTAAACCGTCATTTCACTTCTACCTGGTTCCACCGTGTCTGCGGTCACCACCTCTCCAAACTCAGTTCTTGACAAAATTAATAAATTATCCTCATCTTCCCTTCTGAGGCCTCCCTAGTGCTCCTCCGTTTGAAGGATTTCCAGGCACATCCTACTAGGAATAGAACCATCAACCTGTTGGAGAGACTAGAATATATTCTTCCACTGGCCTGTGTTGAATGAGCAGCAGTGTCGCTTAGAAGAGGGATATCTGGCATTCCTCCCTTGACCTCTTCCTGCTGAACCCAATTTTAATGAGGCTTTGAAGCAAAAATAATTCAATCACATGGATCATCATTATTCAGAAGCATTCAGGATAATGTGCAAGACCTCCAACTGAAGGAAAAGAGGAGGTAAATCCACTGCTTTAATTTTTGTCTTGGTTAGTGGGCACAGCTTGGTTCATGGTATTATTTATACCATGGTTTAAGCATTTGTTAGAATCCACATCATACCATTCATACCAGTTTAAAACCCTTTTAGCGAGAAGCTAGAAAAAGCGCTGTGAGTCACTGGGGATTCGTCAGAGTCAAGACGTGTTGCATTGCACTGCCTCTCCTCACCTGTTGCTGCTCTCCGCTGCCTGAAAAATGTTCATACCAGAACTTAAATTCACTCCATACATCCATCCATATATTCATCATCTATACCTGCTTATTGCAGGGGAGTTGCTGTCGATCTCCAACCATCATTGGACAAGAGGCAGGGAACATCCCGGACAGGCCCCCAAGCCATCAAAGGGCAACATAGAGATACAGAACAAAGAGCCATCACACTTTTACACCTCAGGGCAATTTAGAGGGAACATTAACCAACATTATCAGTCATGTTTTTGGACTTTAGGAATAGAGTACCTAGTACCTAGAGAGAATCCACGCATGCAGGAGAACATGCAAACATGGCTGGGATTTGATCTCAGAACCTCCTTATTACTGGGCAACAAGGCTTACTACTGCTCTAATGTGCAACACTATGCTAAGTTTAGCAGGTGTTTTGTTCATCTTTATTTTGTCTAATTAAGGTACGCGATGTATTAAAAATTGCTGTAACTAAACCTAATATTCAGGTTTTGAGTATTTCATATGATTTGGCAGCAGTAGAAATAATTGTTACCAACAAGATCAATTGATTATGTTATAGATAGAACCACATTATTTCATAAGGAGTCTTTTTTTGGCCCATACCTACTGCTGCTACAGCGAGGCGTGACATTGCGCTCCCTCTGCTGTCTTTGGCCAAACTGGATGTTGAGCAAACCCCAGCTTGTCTTTTCTTTTCCAGCTTGTGCTCAGCCCTGGCAGCTGTGCTCACTCAGAAAGGATGAGTGGATGCCATCTACCCTTCACTGCTGAGGCCCTCCAAGTGCTCCCAGTGTGGCCCTTGAGAGGGGCAATAATCTTCTCCTGTCTGCCTTATGGTCCCCCTCTGCAGATTCCTAGACTGCAGGCCTGGGAGCGGGGGGCAGCCCGCCGTATCCTGCTATGAGCATATTGTCATTAAATTAAAAATTTCCGAACACTCCCTTGCTTGTGGCATAACTGCCGCCACGAGAGCGATCATAATTGGCTCTGAAAACATGCGTAATTGCCTTCAGCTGGCGCTCTTTTACAGTTGACATTGTTGAGGCGGCGGCGGAGCGATCGGGCGAACTGAATCTGCAGCCTGTTTCACGACAGCGGTCGTAATTTAAATATGGTATGTGTGAGTGGAAGATTACATTAAAGCTCCTAGATTATCACCTGACAGGGGAGTCATTGAGTCAACAATCTGCCGCCGTGTTCCGGGGAGCGGGCCACGGCGAACGGGGCATGTGAGGACGGCAGTGGGGAGGTGGTCGATGTTAGCTCTCAGATGCAGAGCAGTACCGGATTGACAGCTCAGCCTCCCTCTCTCTTTCTACTTTGTGTCAGACACACTCCCCTCCGCTGCTTTAAATACGCTGCTTCCCCTTTAAGAGCTAGCAGATGGCTACACTGAGGTTGCATTTTCATTAATATTTTTATTACCCTTTTTATACGGGCAACATGAAACTGCTTCCATCCACTGCCAGTCTGTCTTTTTATGACTTAAAATTGAAAGTTTACTGTTGACGATTTTTGCTTTACCTGTAAGGCATCGTTCGGTGTCATTGCATTGACTCTCTTTTGAGTCAACTTGCATATTAGTTTTCATTTCTCTAAAAGTTCCTCGTGCCCTTTTTTTTTTTTTTTTTTTTTTTTTTTGTCTTTCCATGCTGCGCTTTCGCTTCCTCGTTCTTATAGACGGCAGGAAGGGAAGTGTTGTTTTACAAATATTTCAAAATCCCAGACTGCGAGTGTAGGCACATTACTGGAAAACTGATGCACACATCAGGAAAGATGCAGAGGCATTGGTTGCATTCATACTCACTTTCCTCTGCAGACAATCTGGACTGCTGCTGTTGCTGAAACGAATAAAAAAAAAGAAAAACTTGCAAGCTCCTCTTTAATCTACTTCTCCTTTTGCCATTATCTTATATTTGGGTATAAACACACACACGGTGCAACCCGATAATATGCAATTAAAAACAAAGATCATTAAAAAGTTATTGGTGTCTGCCTAATTACTATAACTTTACCTCCCTTATAATGAGCGTGCATGGGTATTGATTGGAGGCAAATCTCCCTTTCCTCCTGGAAAAAAGCAGGTAGTTACTTTGTGTTAAATCATTAATATAGTAATGATTTTTCAAGAACACTCTCAATTAAGACCAAAGCAGAAAATGGCCCAGGGGAGTTGAGGCTCACGCTCTTAAAAGTGTGATGCTCCAAATATATCTTCTCTCCTTTTTCGCCATATGGATAGGACCCAGCCATGTTCCTGAATAATTTAAAGAGGAGCTGGTTGATTAGAACGAGTGTAAATGTGTTTCAAAGTTAAAGGTCTGCAACTTTAAGGGGGGGAGGGGCGCATAACTAATACTGTAAGGTGCAAATAAGAAGCTCTGCTGGATAATGAATCTGTAAAACTGATTGAAAGATTCAAAAAAGGAATTTCATTAATGCAGGTGTGATAAAAATGCTGGAGATTGTACCATGATTGGGTAAATTAGGTTTATTAGTGAGCACTGTGCCAGAATCTACAGAATATTACGTTAACTTGATATAGTCTGGTAAAAACCATCCCAGTGTTTTACGCTTTGCTTCCTACAGAGAGTCTGGACCATCGGCTATTGAGAAACGATTGCTTGCTGGAGGCATGAACTCTGTTGAAGTTTACATAGTTCATTTGGCCAGGATCTATGTAATGCAGCAGCTTCATTGTGAAGTAAGCTAAGCTATGAATTGTACTGGAAATTGAGAGTGCTTTTAACAACCATCCTCCACGAATGAGGACACCAACTTATTTACCAGCATTAAAATGTCTTGTCTCTTGCTCTGACTGTAATCGCTCAAAACTTAAATTTGTGGCCAACGCCGACTGAAGACATTGTTCGCGTTCCCTGCTGTCATTCCCAACCACAACCTACGCCAGACTACAATTCAAAAACGGCGCGTCGTCGTTGTCTTTGCTGATTGATCAGGATGAAATACATCCTGAGAAATTGAGCTCAAGATTGTTCTAAACTTTGTTGCTTGATAGTTCAGCCTAACAGGAACTTTGTTTTTCTGTGAAACAGCGGTGTTTGACCTGGCTAGCTCTACTAAACCAGCAAAACCCGTTCCACTCACCAGTCCACTCAAACATCGTCAACAACTGAGTCAACTTTTGTGTCAGAAGGATCAATAGTTGGTATTTTTCCATCTTTCTTTTTAACTATACCAACATACAGAGAGACTTAATTCAACACCCAATATATGTTATACTGTCTGTCAACTGCCCCTATAGACAGCTAGCAACCGCTACGGTTGTCATTATTCCGATTTTGAAATGACTCATGGATAAGTCATTACTTATCAGAGAAGTTAATCATGAACAAGACTTAAAGGTAGTATTTATTGATTGGTGATCGGTGCTTTGAGTGACCAGTATGACTAGAAGTTACTCCATTTATCACCATCATGTATTTGCTTTTAAGTTGCTGAATATCTGCCATGTTGCATGTTGGATGTGGTTTGGCAGGTGTGTAAGTGATGTGTTGGAATCAATTATTTGAATTTCTTTTTTAAAACACTTTTTAACAAATTGAATGTCTGAACAGATTCAATGTGTATTCAGATGTCCATTGTAGTAGCTTTCATAACTTTAAAAATTCAAGGTTGTTCTGCCGAACCTCCAGTTGGAACGAAATATCTGTTGTCTGGATGCTGCAGCTTTCTGATTGTCATTGGAGTGAATTTCATGTAGACCTTATAATGCTTGTAGGATGATTGTTTTGCAGTCAAGATTTGAGCTGATATTTTGTATCTGCAAAAGGCTAATTGTAAACAACTTTATCAGAATTCAGGATAAAAAACATAGATTTGGACATCCTTAATACCACAGTAGTGAACTCTAACAAATATGGTATGAACTGAAATTCCCTGGATATTCCGTCTGAACATTTCAGCCTAAAGGATGGTAAGTATTGCTAACATACACCGAAAGATAATTGAAATCCTGAGAGAGAAAAGAGAATCTGTTTTGTCTGTTGGGTAATTTCAAAAATTATCAAACTGTATCCTCTCATTTTTTTTCCTCTTAAATGTTTGTCCACCAGCATCAAAGAAAGAACTGAAATAATAAAAAAACAAAAAGCACAGCAAAATTCTAAAAAGTCTTGAGCAGTTCAAATATTTGGTCTGGTTTTCTGGTTTGTATATGTTATCCAATTTCTCTTTGTGATTCAAATGTGGTTTTTTTCATTCCACAACAATCTCCGACACCTCCTCCGCGAGGGCCTCCCCCCACTCAATTCGCTCTGAAATGCTCCAACAATTACATAATTTGTCCGTCCATTATCTCAACACCTGCAAGAAAATCTGTCTCAATTTTCCCCTCTGCTTCTGATCGTGTTTCCCTCTCTTCTTCCTCCTGTGGCCCCACTGAGATACTGACGCGGCTCCAAGCAGCTTCTGTCCCCGTTGGACACAGCCGTCCCAACATGCATTGTCTCCGTGCCAAGAGCCCGCGCCAGTTCAAGCCCCTATACCACCAAGCACTTGTGCTAACCCTGCCTTTTGTTTTCGTTGCCACTCTTTTTGAGGCCCCTGTGCCAAACACACACAGGACTCAAGTAGCGATGCACAATCAACACAACACACTCTCCCCTCTTTCTTTCAGTAAGACCAATAATATTCTCTTAGTTAGTGAGCAGACGGGGCCAAGAACAAAGAGACCTTTGGCTCTGGGCAATGATTCGTTATAGTCTCCATAACCACGCTTTATGGCCACTCTCTTTTGAAATGCTTGACATTTTACTCTGTATTCCTGAGACATAGTCATGGGTACAGTGCGTCATCTTTGTTAGACTTCATCACACGCAAAGAGCCATCTCAGTTTAATGTCATTGCCTTGGTGACCAGCAGGTGTTCGGCAACAACAGAGAAACGGACAATGTGTCAAGGGAATGTGGAAAGTGTTGATATAAATCTCGAGCCTTCGATCTTGACTCGCAAGGTAATTTATTCATAATGCTTATGAGAAGCTTGGGAGCGTCACTTTCTCACACTTTGCTACAGCAAGTGATAAATGGGAAGTATGTTTCAAAGAAGGTGGAACAAGCAAGTTCGAACCACACAGTATGGTCTGTATGGTCATTTTGAATGTTTTGGTTTGTCGCATACCTTCAGAGCATTTGAAGTTCCAGTTGCCTTCTTTGGGATGGCAGAAATTGACCTTCTTTGTAATATGTGAATGTACTCCATATGAAAATGATTGACTTTATCCATGCATATTGGGTTGGATTAACTTAAAACAGGCTGCTTCATTTGTAATCAGGCAAACAAAGAGCCACAGTTATGCTGTGAAAACTATTGCTGTAAAGGTAAAACGGTTGTAAAACTACAGTCTTCAAGCTGCAAGTGACATGACTTTGAACTCACTGTCTGAGCATTGAGCCTGACTAAAACCATCTGCCCTCAAGATCTGACTTCTGTGGGCATCTTTTTGTGGCTATTCAAGTTTCCCTGCTCTTGATTTATCCACAGAAATCGAAAAATTTGGCTGTTACAGCCCACAGGATTCATCCCCATAAAGACTCAGAAAGGGGCCTATAACATCCTTGAGATCCACTATCCTGCTACTTCTGGGTGCATACCTGCTCCAACACACCTGAATCAAAAGGCTGAATAACTTCCCTGGCATGTGAGTAAGTTCTACAAAGGCCTGCTCATTAAGTTTCATTTGATTCAGATGTGTGGGAGCCAGGAACTCAGCCAAACGTTTCAGGACGGAGGCATTGTACGAATACAGTTGCACTGTAATCGGTTGAAGTTAAGTTTCATTAGCTCGTTTGACAAACTGCAACAAATCCAGTTGTCAACCAAATCTACAGGTCAGAAGACATTTAAATATGAACATCTTTTCACAGTTTACAATTGATCCCGGTTTTCACAGGGGTTGACTCCCCACAGATGGCTGAAATCCATGAATATTTGAGATCTCTAAAAACATTTATTTTAATAATTCAACCACCAGGCAAACAGCTCTGGACAAAACTTGAAACCACTGCATTGAACAACACTGAAAACCTCCTGGTTATTCCACCACATATAGATTTATAAACTCTTCCTGAGTTGAAATATTAGTATTCATGTTTCTAAAGGAATATGAACTTGTTTGTTTTCTTTGCATTATTTGAGGTCTGAAAGCACGCCATCATTTTAGTTATTTTGACCATTTCTCATTTTTTGCAAATACTAAATATTTGCTTCAAACATCAGAGACATGTTGTCAGTAGTTCTTAGAATAAAAGAACAATGTTCATTTTAGGCAAACATATACATATAGAGAGTAAAATCAGAGAAACTGATCATTTTAAGCGGTCTCTTAACTTTTTCCAGAGGTGCACCTTAATATGCGTTAATACGCACAGTGGGAACCATCTTAACAATGTCACAGAAGCTAATTTTGGTTTTGGTAGCAAAGTTTGGACAGCTCTAGTTTAGACAGCATTGCATTTTCTCTGTTTAATTCTCTGTGTGTATTTAGCATAATCTAGCATTAGGAATCATATTTTCCAGTGTTTGTAGATCACCAGTACCCTTTAAAGGTCAATGTAGTTCACAGACATGTTTTGAAAAAAGAAGGGATATGTAGAATTTTTTTAAGATGGCTATTATATTTTTTACTTTTTTTTTTGCTCACAAATGTAGCAAATCGTTTTATTTATGTTCAGTGTTAAAGATATCATGATCCCAGTCTAGTTACAAATTCTGAAGAGACAAATCTAGAACATATCACACTCCACATGCTGTCTGCATGACCTTTAGCTGTGATCGCGGCGTTTTTCCCGTCCCATCTTGTGCCGTGTCTCCCTTCCCACTTAGAGCGTCGTCTTCCCTGCTTACATCTCTAGATAAATCCCACTGGGTGGATGTTGTGTCTCGGAAGCCCGTGAATGTTTTCACCTCGCCGCGGTTGTTATTTATCGGCCGCTGACACGGCTTGAATTCCGGGCCAAAGCGAAACTCATATTCTTATCAAAGGCATAAAATTCCTATCACTTTAGATGTCACAGCATAGACAGGAAAATGAAGCAGGTACTCATAAAGACGGCGGGCGCAATAAATCAGCCGGAGCGTCCAGAGCGAGGAGACGCTTGATTAAATAAGGGGAATTAGGTATTTTTGCAAAAGCGGGAAATAACATTGATCTATGCTCCTGTCAGCGGCGAAGCTTGACACTGTTGTGTATTGTTTATTTTTCTTGCGTGTTTCTCAGATATCAATCTTGACTTGACAGATTGATATGAGTGGGACAAAATCCTGCCTACTTTGGCTGACATATTCTCCTTTGCTGGAAAACTGAGGACAGACTTGTCTGCATTTCTCACCAACTGAAGCGTCCGTCTTGTCACTTATATAGCTTTGGTTGAATGGAATATATAGTTCTTTAGAAAGTATTCCTGGAAAGTCATATTTTATACTTTTTTTAACTTTTGAAACACAAGGCCTACAAAATCCTTTTCTATGCATTGAAAACTGATTTTGAGCCAACTAAAAACAATTTGTCTTTTCTAAATTTTATAATCACATCTTTCACACACATGGTTGAAGGTACCCACCGATGTCATTCCGAATCCAAGTTCCGACTTTAGAGGTAAATGCAGAGCCGCATATGTGACCACCAGTGTTTGTTCCTGTTTCACTGTCGTCCACTGCAGTTTAACCAGGGAGTTCTCAAACCTTTTGATAAAACACATTTTTGGTTGATAGACATAAAATCTGACTTGGAAATAATTGATCCTAAATTTCTAAGTGGAACTAAAGGTTCTAACTTAGGTAACCTATAGCACGGTGGTACCAATGTTTGAGAACCATGAAATTACATCAAGGAACATTTGTGATAGAGTGGATTGTTTGAAAGTCAATTTCAGATAACAACTTTGCCATTAACATACATTGCCAAAGCCCCAATTACAGATCACCTTTCACTTTCAAATCATACAGATGGGTTTGCTGGACCCAAAGATATCTGGACTACAACTTGCAGCATTCAGTGAAAGACATATGCTAAACTCTGTATCACTATCCTCATGCAGAAGTGCTGTCCAAGTGCTTTCATTGCTTTAAATACGAGCAAAGTTATGTGACACCGTCAGAATATTTTTTACATCGGATTCTTCTCATCAAAATGTTCCTTAGGTCTGACAGACACAGTAGGACGATGCAATCTGTTCTGTTCTCACCCGACTGTGCGACTGTAACTTCTGTCTTTACCCCTTATGCGCAATTGCTCGTAATGGTTTCAGTTTATATGTTTACAACTGTCTCCCATTGAGAGGTGTTTTATTGGTGGGTCGACCTCAACCCCCCCTTCCTGTTCTGGGACCTTTTAATTGACCACGAGGTTTGATAAATACTTAGACCACATAATGACACGACTCGAATTGACTGAAGATTAGACCAAAATCCAATTAAGAGTTGGTGGCAAGACTTGAATGATGCTCTGCATAGACGCTCTGATTAGTTATGAGATATTCCACAAACAAAAATAGGCAGAAACTTTAGTCTTGTGTAAAACTGATCGAGACAGAACTGCAGCTTTCACTGAACTAAAAGATCAAATTTAGAAAGTTTCAACAGAGGCGGGTGGAAATTTTCATGCAACATTTTTTATATATTTTGTACATGCGTGTATCTGGTTTTTTTATGTCAAAGTTCTAGAAGCACAGGTTTTGCAAGGAATGGTATGTAAAACTTGCCAATATGACAACTGTTTTTCTTACTACATCACTAATATCTACAATCGTAATACGAATCAATGGTAATATAACTGTTGTATTAGGTATTATATTTTGTGTGAAGGTATAACATATTTATTTATCGAGGGCTGTTCTTGTGGTCAAAACAACGCAGAATGACTTGCCAAACATAGCAAACCCATACCAGCACACAGCCAAGGTATATAGCCAGATCCATTTTAAATATTTCTCTCTGTAAATATTTTCTTTCTGTCACCAGTGACAACTCCCTATATTTACTAAGACCAGTGGCGACGCAAAGGCAACATTTTCCTGGTTGTTTTTCCAGAGTGTATAATTTCCATAACACGCTCCGCTATGATTTGGAGGTGTCTGGACGGCTGATGGGATCGTCAAACTCTGGAGAGTGGGGTGATGACCTTCCACCTCATCCATCACCCGATGATGGACATGGGAAACCGGTCCCTGACAGGTTTGGAGGACAAGGCGGGGGTGGAGAGTACAAATGGGGTTAAGGGTAGGAATGAAGAGGGATGGTGGTTGCCACTGGATGAAAGAGCGGAGGGGGGAGGGGTGGAGGAAACTGGAGAGAAGTGTGGCCAGGATTGAGGTCAGGCATGTATGATTTGGGAATTACAAGAGCCACAGCTAGCCTGGTTAAATGTTTGTGTGGGGCGACAAAGATGGATTATCTGACAGTTTGGGCATCTATTAATTGTGACATATAAACAAAAGAGAATTATGTCACTTGGGCTAAAATCTGAAGTATTTGGAAGTTTTGAGTTCAGGAAAACTTGAAAAAGTATTTATTGCTTTAGATTTGTTGTTTGTGATTTCTCATAAATGTTTGATAGTAGGTACTGCATAATTCTAATCATTTGCATTCAGTCTCCTTTACTCTAATATCCATAAATAAAACCCATTTTAACCAATTGGCCAAAGAGTATTGTTGGAAATCAACCAACGCATGGATGTCAACTTAATACGGTAGACTACAAGCAACTAAAAGCAATCTTATAAAATTAGAGGAGCAGTAGACATCCACAGCTAAGGCTAACAATGTCTAAACCAAAAACTTTAAAAACATTGCACCTTTCTTTTATTAAAAGCGGGGTATTATGCAAAATCAACTTTTTTGACCTTGGTCATGTTATAATGTTACTCCTTCATCAAAAGCATACCCAAAGTGTAGCTTTGACTTACTCAAGCATGTTTGGGGAATCCTCCCTCACTTAGCTCCTCCAAACTAGCGGCAGCAGAACTAGAAAAACACCTGGTGGAACTTTGAGTCTTTAGAGTTTATCACTGAACGGCTGTAAATGACATCACGGAGAAGCACTGTTGTGATGTCCTGCAGGCAGTGCAGGAAGGTTTAGAAGCTTCTTAAAGAGGCAGAAGCTAATTTCAAGGCATTAAGCTGCTGGATATCGAAAGTTGGTTCTAGCAAATACAGTCTAAACAAACCCATTGTTGTCTCTTTCGTCTCCCCACTGTTCCAAATAAGAGAGTAAGTTCAATCAAAAAGCAGAGTTGGGTGCTACTTATATGATATTAAATATATCTACTACATAGAATTCTTATGCAATAACATGAAAAAACTGCAACAGAGTGTAAGTGGTATGAATGTCTTTACAAAGCACTATAACAGTACACACCCAGTGTTTTGTTGGTTTACCTAAAATCAAAAGAATAAAAATAAAAGGAATCAGCCCGGTCCAGTAAAAGTCATGAATCTGGCCCTCGGGAGCAAGTTATACGCAGAGCTAACAATAAGAAAAACATCCTTCAACCCACAAAGCCAGAGCAGGCTGGCACCACTGGGATGTGCCAATCTTACACACACTCACAAATGTCAGGGTGAGGTAGCGACATTTGACCCTGTCCATCTGATAAACCGCTATCATTTTTGGTGCATGAGCGCGATCATATGTTTTCCTCTGTCTGAGCTAAATGTAGGCATGTCTAGACGCTTCTTTCTGTTTTACTGCTGCTGCTCGCTCTGTGTTGTGCGCGTCGTGTCAAAAGTTCACTTTTTTTGAGGAAGTTGAATGAGACTCCTTCCCCTCTCCTGTCTGACAGCAGCTTCATGCCTGGCATAGTGAAACGAGGAACAGGCCACAGTGGAGCTGCCCCGGTTCACTCTTACTCATAGACCGGCTGTTTCACTTTTTAACTTTAATTTCATTGCTGAATATTTTCTTGTTTTTGCACTTGTGCTGGTTTATCGAAGCTCATCTGCTTACCGTGAAGCAAATATCAAGGTTATCATGTCTTGGATCAGATTAGAGTGTATTCGGTAAATAAGGATAAGCCATTGTTGGGACACGGAGCACAACAAGGATTGACACACATGTGGAAGCTTAAAACTGGCCGATTTAGTTTATTTTTGTTGTTTTTGGGGTTTTTTCTAGTAAAAATAAGAAATATTTCTACTAATCACTACACATGTCTGTCGTGTTTTTGTGCTTTTATCTTTGGATTGAAATCAGGACACACACACACACATATCCGTGTGTGTGTGTGTATTGTGTAAAACAACAAGCTGCCCTTGCTTGTCTTCTGCTGGCTGGGGCCTCTGTGGGTTGGACAGTTTGTGAAAATGACAGGACATGCCAACAAATTGCATCATTTCTGCCTCTGTGGCCGAGGACAATGGGCCACCATATGCTGAAGTGGGGAAATGAATGGAGCTCATTTGTGCTGGCACCCCGAGCTCTCGCCCCCCCCTCGACCCTGCTGGGGCCCTCCGTGGCACCGGGGCCGAGGCAGACAGACAGGGTCGCTCTGTGCCATGCCGCTGGACCCCGCTGTCCGCTGCCACATCCCCTAGTGCAACGCACACGTTTCTGTGTAATGCGATGATAAACAAGATCAAATACAAACATAATAAATTAAAAGTTTGTCTTGACAAGAGGCAGGACTTTGATTGAAAACACTTGTAGTTTCCAGACTGAATAACACCCCATGTGGGACCTTTCAGTTCCTGCGTCTAAAAGTAACTGTAAGGACAACTTTCTGTTTGTCTGTATCTTTGTGTGTGTATGCGTGTGTGTGCAGGTCTGGGATGATAGCAGATGATTAAGGAGTGGCTGCTCTGTTGACATGAGATACTAATGAGGATGAAATGAGAAGGTCAGGGCTCGTCTCCAGGAGGGGGGGGGGAACAGCTCTCCTCCTCCCCCGCCGTCACCACCAGCTCTTCCCTCCCTCTTCTTCTATCCCTGTACCCCCGAGTTGCCTCCTTTCCTCAGGATGGACGGCTAATCCCCCCCTCTTAATCAGAGCAGGCTGGCTTGTGCATAGTAACACATCTACACACTTCCAAACAGGCCTCTACATCTTCATAATGGAGGTAATTAGTTGTTCAACAAGGCCAGCTCAGCATTATGATTAGCACCTTTCTTGTTTTTTTTGGGGTTTTTTTGAGTCCACTTAAAATTTGACCACTTAGGCCGTCTGTTGTCACTTCATTCTGCTCGACACAGCCAACACAGGGGACAGCGACGGGTTTATAAAGCAGAAGCTTTAATTAATCTCGTCCTAGAAATGTCGATTAACAGTGTGTCGGATCAAAACTAGCAAGCCAGTCTGTCTTTATTGTCAACACATTACCTACCATTGCATAGTCAGGACCCATGTCAGGTCTGCTAAATGTAATTCAGAATCATTTGTCAGATCGACAAATGATTCAAAATTGACTATATAGGATTTTGAACATTGATTGAAGGCTGCAAGTTTGTAAGCAACTTTCATTATGTTGAAAAGATGCAACTAAGTGATAAAATGATGAAAAGGAAAATGTTGTGTTCGATTAGCCAAAGCGATTCTTGGTAAACTGGGATTTGCCCCTCATTCCTTGCCACCTTAAGAGAATAAGCATTTAGCAAAAAGATAAGTATTTCATTACAGAAGTATTTATAGGTTCTAAATATTTCCGAACCCACCAAACTTGTTTGGATTAAAATGTGTCTAAATGAGTTTAAAGTCAAGATCATTTTTGTGTAGACGTGTGTATGATAAATGCACAATATTACCGGCATGGTATCAGTATCGGCCAATATTGGGTAAGAGATAATGCAGTATTTTAATTCCACAGTAGATAAAGCCATAGTTTCAGTAAGTATAGGAATAAATTTTGGTATCGGTTATCGGCCAAATGAGTTAGTATATCGGCACATCGGATATCGACCAAAAGCCTAATACCATCCATTCCTCATCATAATACACCTGCATGAACACACAGACACTAAAGTTTCACTTACTTTTTCCACCATGTTTTGCAAGTAATTTGGGTGATACAGTTCTTACTGGAAAATATTATTCAAGTTGAGGTTGTGGTTTTTATTTTTCAAATTCAGACTCTGACTCTCATGAATCTTATTACCTTATTTACCGGTGAACGGAGGAAGGACTGCACAAGAAACTACAAACTTTGGACACCTTTATTATCACCATTCTAATCCTACTAGACTATTTATACAGCCTGGTGTACTGTGATAAAATGCCACCTAAGCAGCCAGTCCAGCTGCGAAATTTCCTGCCTACAAATCGTTTCGTAGTCGGCTGTTAGTGGTATCATAAGGAAGTAGAAAGGATTTGTCGACTAAGCCATGAACTCAGTCTTGGTGAGTCTTAGTGGATCCAGAGGCACAACTTTTCAGTGAAACAAACCCTCATTGCTTCAGCATGCCAAATATATTTTGACCATTTCGTGGATCTTGCTTTCTGAACTGTCATGTTTGAACAGGAAGAGACTGCGCACCAGTACATAAACAAAGATCCACAAAGACACAGATGAGCGAGTTTGGTGTGGAAGAACCAGACAGTCTTGACCTCAACCAAAACGATAATGATTTGGAATGAATTAGTGGAGACTGCAAGCTCTTGTGGATAATTGTTCAAAACAAAACAAACAAAAACGCACTTCTAAAAATGATGGAAAGCCTTCACAGAAGATTTGAAGTTGTTACAGCTGCAGATGGTCTGATATCATGGAAACCACTAAAGAGTAAGAGTTGAATGTCACTCAGTTTCATCTCTCTGTGAATGATGACTAGCAAATATTTACAATATATGGAATGTCCTAAGCCAATATAACTTTGACATGCATCTTGAAACCTGATGTTGGACGTCTACAGGTGTCTTTATAATGTGTCAAAAATAAGTTAAAAAAAAAAAAATCCAAAGAAAAGACTTAGAACATGTGAGTTTAGCCAATTTCAAATGAAATGAAAAACCTTTTTTTTATTATATTCATAACACAGAACTGAAATTGGAAACGTATGGTGACTTAATTTCGCTTAAATGATTGAAACCTCGACTGGCTAACTTGGCAGCTCAGAGGTATAATACAGGTGGGACAACATTGACCTCAATTTATTTTTTGCCTACACAAATCACTCGGACACATGGAGAAGATGTCTAGATAGTGGTTGGAAACTGTTTTAAAAGGGTTTTTCCTTTTAATACCAGAAAAACCCTTGGTGGCCAACTAAGTCAAAGTTGGCCACCACTTCCCATCTACAACTCAAAGCTTTCTGGGTAAGAAAATTAATGCTAAGTTTCCTTTGATGGGGAGAAACAAATCTATAAAGAAAATATTGCTCTGTTTCTTCAATTCACACATCTGGAGGTCCCTGTTCTTGTTCAGATTCCGAGTAAATATTTATTCCCTGAATAACAAAATCTTTCTGATGAAGTGAAGGTTAACAGTATCATTAATTTGAAAAAAGGTAAAGGTGTTGCAAAGGTTTTCTTAGTCTCCTCCTCATGCAAAGATGAAGTCATGTAATCAGAGATAACCTAGACAAAGGCAGTGCTGACGGTTCTCCAGTGATGCAGAATAACAACTTGTCTGAGTGTAGAGGAGCTCCTAATAAAGAAGGTGTGAGGGTCTCTATCAGCACGGTGAACTGCTGACCCCAACAAGGGGAAGGAAGTACTCAGCCAGCTGCGCGCCATTTTTCATCCCTGGGACGGACCTTTAAGAGAGAGGCAGAAAGAGGCAACATAAGGGAGCGAAAAAGGGAGCGAGAGAGAGAGAGAGAGAGAGAGAGAGAGAGAGAGAGAGAGATGTATGATGGGTCAGATGAGGGTAAAAAATACTCTTGGTCTTGTGAAGTGCAGTGAAGTGTCATATGGATGCCTCCTAAGTCGTGACCTCTGTGAATTTTAAAGACTGTTCATCTCAACTCGTTAATCAAAGGCTGATGCGTATCACGGTGACAGACCCCACACACACACACACACACACACACACACACACACACACACACACACACACACACACACACACACACACACACACACAAGCGGCCTCAGCCAGGTATCATTTATCTTTTTTTCCCTTTAACACAATAGGCTCATGGGAAGATGAAGACTCTTTAATTGCCATTCAGTTTCACTGAGGTGTAACAGGATGTATGTTTGATACTTCCTCCTGAACACATGCTCACACGCAAACGTATTTAACAGAACAAATTATACAAAGAGGCAGGTTTGACTGAAGCAAAACTGCTGAAGACATCTGCTCATATGTAGATGCTGGAGCGTAAGTTTAAAAAAAAAACACGCAAACATACAGCTCTGGAAAAAATTAAGACGCCACTTAAATTGATCAGTTTGTCTGATTTTAGTCTCAATATGTATATGTTTGGGTAAAGTGAATGTTGCTCTTTGACAGCATGTTTCTGAAATTCCAAGCAAAAAGTTCGGATTTATTTGCAGAAAACGAGAAATGGTCAAAATAATAAAAATGATGCTGTGCTCTCGGACCTCAAATAATGCAAAGAAAACAAGTTCATATTCATTTAGAAGCAACAATATTAATGTTTTAACTCAAGAAAAGTTCAGAAATCAATATTTGTTGGACTAGCCTGGAGGTTTTCAACGGGGTTCAATGCAGTGGTCTCTTTTTTTTTTTTTTTTTTCCCAGAGCTGTTTATGCAGCAGATTTAAATTTTTATGCTCCACTGATTGGGAACACGCTTCCAGAAAACTGCAAAACTGCTGGAACACTGAGTCAAATCCAGGCTAAAACCTCCACCTGTTTAGAGTTTCCTTTTGATTCATGACTGAAACAATAAAAATCACATTAGATGTATGTCTGCTTGATGACTTTGATGGCATTTGACAAAACACAATGTTTCTTGCTTGTTCCATAATTAGTTGCTGTATTATGTTTGTGTGGTGCAATGAACTTTAAACTGACATGTTGCTGAAATTCTGTACAAACAGACATAACTTGACTTCTAATATAGGCTTACAAATCAATACGCAATATTTCACGTTACAAGTGAAACCATAAGGCTCATATTTCTTTTCTTCAGTCACTACTTTGCTTATTTTAACAGGGATAAACTTGAGTCCTCGTTCTGCCTTATTAATTGCAGTTCCAGTTGTTTTGAACCCTTTAATTATTGCTCTGACAGTAAAGTTTGGCCGATTTATTCAGACAAACACATCTGCCCCACTTCAAGGGCAGATGTTCTGCTGTCACTCACATTTTGAATGCGAGCAAAGAGAAATGGACCTTCATTGTTTCAGCCAAAGTAAAAGATCACTATTAGAAAGTGTTGTGATGTCCTGATTAACATAAAACAGTATAAATTTAAAGCATCTAACTCAGCTATATTTATTTTTGTAAGACTTCAGTGTCTCACTGTTCATTGTGTAAAAAAAAACAAGATTTTTTTTTCAGAGAAAACATTTATTTTAAGTTTCTTTCTTTCTTTGAGGTTAATACAATTTGTAAACCTGCTAGGAAAAGTTTTCCCTGTGTTACTCTTGTGTGTCATGTTTGCAGTACAGAAATTAAAGCCGTCCTGAGTAGATTGCCTACCACATGAGGATGAAACAGAGCTCCTTAAAACACGACTCCCATAAAAAAAATTTTTTTTAAAATGGACTCCACCAACGTCGTGCTGTTGGCATGCAATTTCTTCTCCCCACGGACGTCCGATTTCCATCTTCCCCCTGTAACGAAAGACGGAGGTCGTTGTGGAATTCATATAGAAATTAAAATTGATTTTCTTTTTTTTTTTTTTTTTATTATAGCAGCAAATAAAATATGCTTAGTCACAGGAAACGACAATTTCCGCTTTCACCCACAAAATGAGGCCGTGAGGTTTTGAACGGCGAACCGTGCGGCACTAAAATATGAGCAGGCTTCATAAATGCGCCAGCGGATAAAAGTCTCGTTTCGGTCCGGCGTGATCGCTCTCGCTTGCTCTGTTTGATCAGGAGCGAGGGGCAGGGAGGGAGCGAGAGAGAGGGAGAGAAAAGGAGAGAGGGAGGGAGGAAAAATGAGCCTGCCAGTGGTTAATTGAGCATACAGATTCCTAATGTGTCAGGCGGTGGCCTCGCAGATGAGGGATGGCACTTTTTTACGATGCATCTTCCTTTGTTTCCTCTTCAGGCCTAATGAAGTCGGTCCTCCAGTCGCCACCTGGGCCGGACGTTCAGGCACCACAGACACGCTGACCCCCCCCCTCCCAACACACACACACACACACGCCAACACACCCCACCTTCCCTTCATTCACAAAGTCTGATAGCGATTCAACATCTTCAACACTCCCCTGCCACTTCCTCGGCCTCGGCCAGGCCGGAGATAAATACACACACACGCCTGCCATGACACACGGGCTTGACCAGAGGCTTTGCCCAAACACTCACACTGTATTTATACGAGTGTGCAAGCGCATAGTGCACAGCGCAGGTTATTAGCTGGGAGATTGTGATAAACTCGCACTCTAGACTGATATTCATTACATAAACCGCAGACCTGTTTATTTTTACAATCTCAAAACAGCAAGCATCCATTATCCAAGGTTTTTTTTGTTTGTTTGTTTTTTGTTGTTTTATTTTTGGGAGGAGGGGTGGAGTTGCTGTCTTTTCATACATGCCTTTAGGTCACCCACTAATGAGCTTAACACTGAGGAAACGTGGAAGCGATTAGACGAGGTTTGGCTGTTTCAAAAACACACACACAAAAAAAAAACAGGGCAATGATATTGCGCCTTATGATCTTATATCAGCCCGAATGACAAAAACAAAGAGAGACGAGTGATGGAGTCTGAGGAGTACCGTCGTTCTCAAAGAGAATGACTTCACATAGTTTAAACGAGCTAATGGGGTTTTTTTGGGATTGCTAGCTCCCCATTTCCCTTCTTCTTCTCATTGTCTCTTTAGCAGGCCGGCCTCAAAAACTCCTTTAATACCCCTTTCCCTTTGCTGCAGCCACTCGGGCTAAGTAGTTTCTGGTCACCCAAACATGTTCAAGGTGCTCCGTGACCATATGTTTACTCGCTGGGGAGAAGAAGAGCGAGAAGGCTGGACTCTGTGACCTTCACCCGGGTTGAGCAATGAATACTCCAGGCTCCTCTCGCTTGGGTTCATGCCAGGCGAACACAGCAGACAGGCATCCCGGGCCCACAACAGGATCCCCAGCAAGAAAGTAATGACACCAATTGGCGGAAGCTGGGAGTGTGGAGGGAGAAAATGTTTCAACTTTTTAGCTTGCAGTTAGCCCAGATAATTAGCTAGCTAACAGCAGCTTGCTCTAGGGGGTTACTTTAAAGGACAGAAAGACAAGGAATGATGGTATGCACAAGTAGCATGCTTGACTACATTACGGGCGTTAATATTTTTGTTAAAGGTGCGCTGCTGGTTGTTTTGCATCTTTGGTGCTATTACCACCTTTTTCTGGCACAAAAAGGTACAATCTATTGCTGGACATGTCACACTGATTTTAGTTTTTGTTACAAATGGAATGACAGACCTTCAACCGATTACTAAATCATGAAAAAGGTCAGCTGGATGGGGTGCATAATTTGAGTAATCTCGCCCCAAGAGGGGATCAGAACAAAAATAAGTGGGAACAGGGTGTAATATAACCCGTTAGACCATAAAACACAATTGGATTAAATTTATTGTGAGACTTGCTCTATTTTTTATGATCATTTAACTCCATAATTTTTGAAAACACTTAACAGAAAATAAAGTACTACGCAATTGGACATGGGTACAAAATGGTTTGTGCAAAGCAAAATGGCAATGTAAAGGTACAGAATGTGCTATAAATTGGCGAAAGGATAAGCTAAGCTAAAGTTGTACAATGTTAGCTAGTTCTGTAATAATCCATGTTACACAGTTTCAGCAGCAATTGGAAGATCTCTGCACAGTTTAAAGGTCAAACAAGCTAACAATGCTGCACATGCTAATCTTTTTTTGTGTGTAAATCATGGAATATCATGAAATCACACAATGAAAACCTCACATTAGCACCTGCCCAGACTGGATTCACTCATTCTTTCAACATCAGATCACATTTCAGTTTCTCTAGGGAAACTAGAGCATAAACTAGTTTATGTTCTACATGAAACTCTGTCCTCAAACCTTTCAAACAAACCCAAATCCAACTTCCATTTTTTTTTCTTGTTTCATTCTATGAACTCATTTCCTTATTTACCTCCAGAAATACATATTTTAAGAAGCCTGGCAGTAGAGAGACCTCAAACAGTGGCGACGCTTCCCTGTTTTAGTTCTCTTGGCTCCCGCTAAAAATGCCATGGTTTTTACAAATGCATAGTGCCACTATGATAAGAAAATCAGGAGGTTTTTGTTTCACATCTAGCCTAGTGTTTACATATTTTGTTCATAATACTAAATCAGGTAAAGTTGTCTTTGAGTTTCAGTCTAGAATTGTGGTACTTCTGGAGAGTTTGTTTTTGACAGACGTCACAATTTTTGAAAATTTTCAGTCTGAGTTTAGATATATGACAGACCAGGCAGATTGGCTTTGTCTAAACTCAGAAATAAAAGTATTTAAATCAGAGCAACAAACAGAGATCTCATTGACCCTTGTCTAAATTGGGCCTACATAGAGCTTCAAACATTAAAATCAGGTTGCTTGCTCATTGGGAAGTAAAATAATGCCTGTTATTACACAGCATTATTTTACTTTCAAATGATCTTCTATTTAATCCTATAGAAAAAATTCAGTGATGTTTGATCAGGTCATTGTGTTACAAAATTTTGAGACTCCTTCTAGTCTGAGGCCCCAACCTCTGACCCAGTGTTCAGTACTCCAATCCTAACAAAAATACATTTCTAACTATAAAAATAACCCATTTGGTTTTTTTGTTTTGTTTTTTATGTGTGTGTGTGTGTGTGTGTGTGTGTCGGTGTGTGTGTGTGTGTGTGTGTGTGCGTGTGTGTGTGTATGGGTGTGTGTGTGTGTGTGTG
>CAEFZX010006860.1:0-12870 GCA_903066825.1 Alfaro cultratus
CCACGTTTTTTCTTACACGCGCCCATTAGTTATGCTTAAATATTTATTGTTTTCAAGGTGTTACTTTAATATGTGGTTTTGTGTTTTAATTAGTTTATTTGTAAGGTGTATATTAACTGGAAGATCATTAAATGTTGCTAATTTGGAGTGTTAGCTGTTTGGCCATGTTCAGGCCTCTGCTAATGCACATTTGTGTGCGGGATGCACCATCAAAGTCACCTAACATTTAGAAAAATTACTTAATGTATTTATTTTAAGCTTAAAGTGTTTTGAAAATCTAACAAAAATATTTAGAATTTGTTGGTGTGTTTTATACGTGTATTTTGTGTGTTCAATGTGCAATGTGTGTTAAGGTGCAGAGCTGCAATTTAGCTTCTTGTCCACTAGAGGCTGCTGTAGCAGTTGTTATAAATCTACCCTGTCAAATCTTTGTCTTTACGGCAAAGAAAATGAAATTTTGAGAACAATTTCAGATATTTACAAAAAGACTTGCATAATCTGTGATGGATACTTTAGAATTTTTGATGATTTTAATCATAAATTTACAGTATTAAAACTGATAGCCCTGAACATTACAAAGTCAAACATTGTGACAAAAAATGGTAGAAATCTTTTAATACTGAGTTGTAAAAGGTCCTGAATCTACCACTAACATGGGGGTAGATTCAATATTAGAGGACCTCTGTGACTTTTAGTCACAAATATCTGACTTTATTTTGTCAGAAAATATTACAGATTTCACAGTTTATATTTACGCTTTTAATAATGCCAATTTTTTATTTGCTTCTTGCAAATCAGGATTATAACTTTTTGACTATTTCATGTCGGTCGTTATACAGAGAAACACTTATAGATATTCCCTAGTGAAAACGGTGTCTTATTTATCAGACATGTTTGTGCTCTTATGAATTTTAATGGTTTATAAGGATCTGTTTATGTTAGCTTTAGCTTTAAAATGATGACAGCACACAGGTCTCTTAACCTAATCTCTGGATTTCAGAATAATGTTTGCTCCTTGCACATTGGTGCCTACTTAACTACTTTAAAGAGATCCAGATCTATAAGTATGAACAAAGGTATTTTTAGTCATTTTTGTTGACTAAAAACAAACTAATGCCTTATTTTTATTACATGAGCTCATGTAATAAAGGTAGGTTATTTTTTGTCATTCAGTTTAAAAACGTCTAACAGTTGACACCTGAATCGTTCCTACATTCAGATAAAGATAGAAGTATAAAAGTATCGCTTGTGATGATAAATATTCAGACCTGTTAAATATGTGAATCATAAAAGAAAGTCTGACATAAACAGAAATATAAAGCAGCTCTCAGAGACGCCTGACAGCTCCTGAATGTTGAATAATTTAACGTGTGGTTTCTGATAGTTTGCCATTAGCCTTGCTACCAGGAGCTAACTCTGTTTCATGCTCTGTGTGTGTGTGTGTGTGTGTTTGCATGTATTATGGTGTAACAGATGCATGCTGGTGTAATGTTCAGGCAGCTCAGTTTGCCAGACAGAGTTTTTACTTAATTAAAGCGACATGGATGCAACACAAACTCCAACACTTATACCCCAGCTCCACACCCCGACACAATAACACACTTATCCAGAGTCACAGCTCACATCAAAAACATCTTAATTTATCACTTCAATCTGTTTCAGGCTGAAATCCCTCCTGTTGTTATGAGATAAGTTACTTCCTCCAGGATAAGACGAAGTTGTATAAACTTTAAATATTGGTGTTGATGTCCAGTTTTTAGAGAATTCAGCTGCAGAGTAATCAAACACCGGAGGAGGAAGTGACATCTTGTTGCCACGGGCAACAGGGGACTCAGTGTGGAGGCGAGGTCAGCAAAGAGTTGGTATGTTGAACGGGAGGAAGGATGTGAGCAGCAGGACTAAACAAACTTAGCTTCTAAAAACTTTTTTTTACTTTAACCAGAATCTTTCTAAAAGAAACAAGAAGATCCAAAGATTTTTGTGACCTATTTACATTCTAAAATATCTCCGACTGGAACAATTTTTGAAAATGTTTTGTTACTTAAATTGTCTTTATCGCTTTTAACGAGCGGCTTGGATCTTTTATTGCGTAAACATGTGATGATGAGCTGATGCGCCACAAATAATTTTATTTTTTAGATGTGAGGAAGATTCAGAGTGAATTCAGCTTCTGTCTGGAGGAGAAGACAGTTTATTCTGGAAATTATTATTATTTTGCACTTGAAGATGTACAAGCGTCGGGATTATGTGGAGCTTTATGGGAAGGATCAGGCATCATGGGCGCTGCTGCGAAATGTCAACACTGTGACAAAACCCAGTACTCTGCTGCCGGTACGCTTCACGCCTGTGTGTGTGTGTGTGTGTGTGTGTGTGTGTTTAGGACATTAAGATAATTTCTCATATTTTCAGGAATAGTACTTTCTGTTTGGACCAAAGCCTGATCCTGAATAAATGTGTTAAGATACGCCGAGTCCTTTGAGTTTAAGCTTTTGTATTTTATATGTTGAATTTGTTTCTCACAATCTGATAGCAGTAACTTATTTTTCATTAAACTAGACGCTTTTGTTTTTATGTGTCGGGATATTTTCATGTGTAAACATGAGGTCAAAAAAGATGCTGATCTCATGTTGCACAACTGCTTGTTTAAAATAATTACATCTGGTTTTCTGTCCCTTAACCGTAATTATACATCTGGGAACTTTGTTTTCAGTTTTCAGCATCTCATCATTTACTGGTTCTGTTATTTATAAACCTGATCAAGTTCCTAACAGATCCTAGAGCTGGAGCTTGAGACCCTGCTTTAGGAGGAGAAATAAAGTAAAGAGTTGACTTGTTGAGCTGTGGGAATGTTGCCCTTACAGTTTGCTTTGTATTCTTCCTGCACCAAAATGCAGATTTAGGAAGTTGTTTAAGAACCAGCAACACACAGCAAGTTCTAAATTATTCCAGGGAATGTTTTTGGAAAAAGAAAACAGAGTTTGATTGTAGACAAGGATTGTACTGAAAACTTTTGCTCCACATCCAGAGCTTATTATACTGAATCATCAATGGGGTTTTATTTTCCTTTAATAACATGATGGGTTCCCAAAAGCCTTAAAGGTTCATCTAGCTCCTACACTGCAAAAACACAAAATCTTACCAGATATTTTTGGTTTAGTTTCTAGTGCAAATATTTAAGACAAAACTAACTTGCAAGTAACTATTCAGGAAGATTTGAGATTGTTTAAAGTCAATAATTATTTATTTATAAAAAAAATACTAGTTCCACTGGCAGTTTTTTTTTCCATTTATGATATTTTTTCCACATTATAAGTTAAATAATCTGTTAGTGGAACTAATAATTTTTAAAAAAAATCAATGTTAATGAATTATTGATTTAAAACAAGCTCATATTTTGCTGAATAGTTACTTAGCTTTGTCTTATTTCAATTGTACAATGTTTTTGCACTATAAAAAGAACCAAAATTACATGGTACGTTTGTGCTTTTTTTAAGGGGTTTTCTGCAACTTTGCAGTTCCAAGAGACATTTTTAGAGCCGCACGTTACACACCTTTCAAAAATAACTTCTTTTTTTGATGAATTTGTTGTAATTTTTAAAGAGACACCATTTTTTTCTATTCTAAGGTTGTACAATATAATGAAAACCAACAGAAAGATGTTTGCAAAAAGAAGATGGATACATTGTCTTCCATAGGATGTTATTTGTGAAAAATTATGCAAAACAACAAATTCAAACCCTGCTTGTTGTTGGTGTTATATCCCTATTTAAAAACATCAGTTATTCTTTTTTTATCATCTTAGTCAGAGTTATAAAGAGCCAGACTCCTGACCTTGCTAATGAAATTGTATTTGTCCATGCTGCTAATTGGTATTAGAAAGTAGTGATGAAGTGCTGCGTACCTTTAATTAAGTAAATAAGGAACTTTTAGCTGGAGTCGACAAACTGACTCTGGGTAGTTTGAAACAACTTTGACGTTTTGTTTTGCTCCCTGTGCAGGGCGACTATGTCTGGTTGGACCTGAAGACTGGTCGAGAGTTTGAAGTTCCCATCGGCGCCGTGGTCAAACTCTGCGACTCCGGACAAATCCAGGTGTTGGATGATGAAGGAAACGTGAGTCCTGAAACGTGTGAAACTCTCTGCAGCCAGAGAAATACTTTAACGTGTTGTTCAAGTTGTCATTGCTTTGACACAGAACATTTTTACCTACGCAGACGTAGTGAAGAGTAACATAACTCTTTCAACTCTGTATTTATTTACTAAGAAAAGATGAAGACAGATTGGACTAAAACTCAAATTCAAAAACATTCTATTTTGCTTGATCAAAATAAAATTGTATCTATTTTCCACCGAAGGCCTGTTTGTTTTTCTAACATATGTGTATGGATAATTGGTATTAGTTTTAACAGTAAAGAAAAACATCACAACAGTACACTATTTGGTGAGGAATAAATTGTAATAATCCAAATAATTAGCCATTCACAAATGTTTGCGAAAATAGTCACAAAAAAATCACAAAAAGTATTGCTATAATACTTGTATTATATCAGTACAAATATTGATATAATACAAGTACTTACTATACTTGTAAGTATAATACTTGTATTATATCAATTCACTATTTCAAAAACATGCAGATTTTAATTCTTGAAGGTTTTTTTTTTTACCTTTTTTTATTTCTTATTTTTCAGGTTTTGACAAATTTTTCTGGCTAATTTCACTCATTTTCCCAAGAGATCTGTTTCAAATAAATGGTCAAAAACAAACGATGTAAAACTGAGGACATTCTCTGGTTATTATATGATTGTAAAGGGAATATTGAGTAGTGCTGCTGTAATTTTAATAGTTTTGATTTTGAACCCAAGCAATATGATCTTATGAATTAGTTGTATTTGTGCACAAATTAATTTTATGGATCTTAAACAATTCCACATTTGTTTTTATTTCTGTTTTTTAACTAAAACGGCTTATTTTATAAAAGTAGATTTAGTGTGTACACTTTAAAAAAATAAAACCTGGTTTAAAAAAAAACCCTTAATTTTCTTCTTGACACTAAATCAAGTGAAAAATTGAACATTTTATTTCGTACCTCTTATTTCCTTTCTAATTTTTTACGTGATCCATATTATTATCATGTTTTTTTAATTGTTATTATTATTGTTTTGGATGTTTTTGCTCAGTCTCAAATGTTCAACGCAATGCCAAGCTGGAAAGACATCATCAATGACCAGAGAAAAGGATCAGAGTCCATGTCCAACTCCGCAGATACAGTCAGCTTGTTAAAATCATTAGTTTTAACCCGTAACTCAAATATTCCTTCACCTTCAGGAACACTGGATCTCGCCGCAGAACGCCACCAACATCAAGCCGATGCACCCCACCTCCATCCACGGAGTGGAGGACATGATCCGGCTGGGAGACCTGAACGAGGCCGGGATTCTCCGCAACCTGCTCATCAGATACAGAGAGAAGCTCATATATGTGAGTATCGCTGAGCGGTTCTGGCCGGCGGCACACAGGGACGAAAGTATTCTAAATCCAACAGGTCAGTTAGTGAGCAGAAGGATATTTGTTCATTAGGAAACAATACAGGAAGTAGTTCAAGTTTCTTTCATTTTTAGAGGAAGAAACATCTTTAAAATGAGTTTTAACAACCTCATCTTTAGTTTCTGCTGTCTGAACCGTCATGTTGTATGTTATTTGACTTTTAAGGCATTAAGGTGAGACATCTTCCTGTCACGATAAATTTTCCCAGAAGTTATTGCCATAAACGATAGTTTTGCTGTTTTGAGACTATTTTAAACTTATATAATGGTAATAGCATAATAATGCAAGAACACATTATGCCAATACATACCAATAAACTTTAAATTTTAATAAAAATTTAACACTGGAACTGGAAGACATTTTAAATATCCAAAATAGATAAACAAAACAACAGGAACAACAAATAAAATGAATTATAAAAAAGGGCTAGTTGAGACCAAAACGCCAAACTGTCATTCAGTTTTTGGTAGAAAAAGAGAGAGAGGAAAGTGGAAAATCATAAATATTGCAAATGGAAATATTTTTATTTTTTTTAATTTTCTCCATTTTTTTCTTTGAAGAGTTTTTGCAGCACTGATGGCTCGTATTTTTTGCGACAGTAGGCAGACAGGAAAGAGGAGAGGAGAGGAGGGAAGACATGCAGTAAAGGTTGTCGGGACCGGGAGTCGAACCCGCGACGTCGAGGACTAAGACCTCCAAACGTGGGGCGTTCTAACCCCTCGCCACCACAGCACGCCTCTGCAAATGGAAATATAATACACTGTGGGAAACCCTGCATGTGAACATTAACTTTCTTACCTTGTAAAAAGTGTTTTCTGCAAATCCAGGATTACACCGAGGGCTGACAGTTATTATGATTGACGGCTGCCATCCATCACTGCTGCATCTTTCCTCAGTAAAAGTTACACAATCTAAAATAAGTTTGTTTTGCATTCTTCTCTGTTTGTGCAGCCAACTGTGCAGCATACTATCACCATTTTTAAAGTGAAATAAACTAAAGAGAAGCAATGTTAAGTTACAGGCGTCTGTTTTTAGACTAGGTTTAAAGGAGCGCACTGGTTGTTTTGATGTCCATCATGGCGGAGTGGGCGGAGTTCTGGAGAGCGTGACGTCACTGCAAAGGATCAATAAGTGTTGTCTTTTAAACAGCTAAAACCAAAATGTCAAACAATTTTCTATCTCGAAACTAGATACATTTGGGATTGTATAAATCACTGTGCTTCCTGTTTTGCAAAAAGTGTGACGTATATTTTTTGGTACCAAATTGCATAATTCACTCAGGGGTTTTTAATTTTGCAACTAACTCATAAAACAAACCTCTTGCTTCTGTTGCTCTCTGCTCTTTTCTCACACTGATTTCTCTGTTTTACCTGATTTCTTCCTTTCTCTCTCTGAAGACAAACTGTGGTGGGAGGGTAAGTCAGGCATGGCTAACAGAATCACATTCTGCACAAAAACTACAACAATTAATGCACCACATGCATGGCAGTAGAACAGCCACATGCAGTAAATGTGCTAAATGTAACCTGCATGTATGTTGCATGTATGTTTGTGTCTCATAAGCGTGAAAGCAGAGACGTTTTGTGCGACTTTTCTTACACGTTAATCATTGATGGTGTCGTGTTCGAGCAGGATGAGTAAAAATACTTTACCGGGCAGACTTCGTTTTCTCAGTTGGGTCTACCGGTAACCAAGCTCAGCACGGCAGCCTGGATGCTCGTTGATTTGTCTTTCAATATGGCCGCTCGTTCTCATGTGGCGAACATCGATACGCTCTCATTGTCAGCCTTCAACATCTGAGACCAGCTTGAGCTCATCTTCCTTCAGCAGCAAGGAGCAAAGGCTGCACAACATCCACTGGATTTTATGATAAAATACTGTAATTATATGATAACATGTTCTGGATTTGTAAAGATTACAGCAATACAATTTATTTTATCTTTACTGTTTTCCAAGGAAGCAAATTTTACAGAACATAGATTCACAATATCATACTGTCAATTTCAACACTTAAGAAGAAATGAAAAGTAGATCTTTGCATCAACTCTGTGTAATAGGCCCATTGAAGGCAGAAAAAGGGATAGTAAATTTACACCAAAAAATCTTCTGACATTTAAAGTCAAACATTTGTGAGAAAAATCACAGAAATTTTGGAGAGAAATTCTTCAGAAAAAATGTAGAAATTTCTGTGTTTGAAAGTCAATTTTCTTACTTTTTAAGCTCTGAGTTTTACAAATTTTTTTCCTAGAAAATTTCTGAAAATCTCAGTTTCAGATTTCTTTCTTTTTTTTTTTTTTCTTCTTTTTGCGGGCTCTAGTGTCCCTTATTTTGATAGTAGGCTGACAGGAATGGGGTAAAGAGAGGGGGGAAGACATGCGGTAAATGTCGATGGGTCCGGGAGTCGAACCCGCGACGGCCACGTCAAGGACTCAAGGCCTCCAAATGTGGGTCGCGCTATCCCCTACACCACCACGGCACGCCCAGTTTCAGATTTATTTCTAGCAAATTTGTGACTTTTGAACTCAGAAAATTTGAGTTAAAAATTTTCTGAGTTACTTTAACTTTTAAACAAAATCATATGGTGCAGTAAATTTATTGTTGGTAAAACAAACTGAAAATAATTTCCATACAAAAAGAAAACAAATAACCAAAATACCACCATGTAAATAATGACAGTGTTTGTCACAAAAACTCCTTTTTGTTGAAAACATCTGAAATTAATTTCAAAATTTCCTTGTTTTTTGTTCTAGCAAATATTTGACTTTTGGAGCTCAAAAATTTAAACTACAAGTTTCTGAGTTTTTTAATGGAAATTTGCTATTTCCTCTATCTACAGTAGTCCTCATATGCCTTTGTCACAATAGAACAAAGTAAAAGAAAGTATTAAATAAGTGTATTTATTATAACAGATGTTTATCTTTTCAAGCTACCCGACTTTGACACCATAAACTAAATTGAAAGTTGTTTTTTTTTATACACATTAATGTTATTTCCATCCAGTTGGTTTGTCCTGTGATACTATTTTCTTATAATGCTGTTTTTAATTTATATTATTAAAATGGCCCTTAGATATTTGTTTCTTTTTGAAACATTGATATTTATTACCAAAATACAGACGTTAGCTCTCTAAATGAAAGTTGCGCTTGAGCAATATGTTTTTTCTCTTTTTTTTTGGCATCAACGTAAATTTCTTCAGGTAATCACGATCTGTTTGTAGCCATTTTTATAAACCTCTCTCTATAAATACCTTAAATTATCCCTAAATGCTGATGTAAATAAGTGAAGTGTTTTCTGGTAACTGTGCTCAGACGTACACCGGCTCCATCCTGGTGGCCGTCAACCCGTACCAGCTGCTGCCCATCTACACCGCCGATCAGATCCGCCTCTACACCAACAAGAAGATCGGGGAAATGCCGCCTCACATCTTTGCTATCGCCGACAACTGTTACTTCAACATGCAGAGGAACAACCGAGACCAGTGCTGCATAATCAGGTAGTGGAGTTTGGGTCAAAGGCCATAAAACTGCAAAGATGAGGGAAAAAGAAGCAGATTTTCACCTCAGTTCCACCATGTTTATGTCAATTTTACTGCTTTGTTTCTTTCAACTTATTTTCTCTTTGCTAATTTAATACATTAAATGTTGCATCAGGAAGCCTCAACATTTTAAATGTTGTAATTTGAAACAAAACACAGTAGTGTAGTTTTTTGTAACTATATATATATATGTGTGTATTTATATTTGTTTTCAAGGAATTAGTTTCCTGTAATCTTATAATGTGGATTTAATACACTAAATCAGAATATTACTGAAAAGTCAATTTATTTCAGAAACTTTATCACAGAGTGAAAGGCATTACACAGATTAATTACACACATATGTGTAACACACATTTTGTGAAAAAGGACATTGTGTTCAGTGTCTTCTTCAGAAGTCTTTCTGTCATTCCCTTCAGTAATTCTTGGTGTAGCGCCCCCACTGGCGAGGAGGGGAACATATTTTTCAAAGGTTTGGATCGTTTGGCACAGTGCAGCGTGAAAGTGAACCACAGCAGCTGAAAATGTAACAGATGTTGCAATTTTGGTCCCCAATTGAACCGAGTTTATCTGACTAATATCCAATTTAATGCACTTTAAATTACCAAAGGGACCAAAATGCTGTTCAAAATGTATAAAAACATTTAAAAGATTACAAATGCCATTATAACGACACAAGTTTAGTTAATTAGGATGATTTTCCACGTACTGGTAATGAAAGCAAGCCATTTAAAATTAAAATATTAGATTAGACCATTAAAAACAGAAATGTATGTTTAATACTTGCTTAAAAGTTATTTTCAAAAGTATAATTTAATCTGACAAATAGCACTCCTTGTATGTTCTCTGAATGACTTTCTGAATGTCTTTCAAAGTAAATAAAAATGTCAAAAAAAATTTATGAATATGAGTAAAAAAATACATTTATATGTACAAAAATCAAATGAGATCACATATAAAGTAAATTCACCAACTAAATCACCGCCGACTACAGACAGAAGATTTATAGCTGATGCAGGAAATATGATGTTCAGAGGTTTATGTTTTTTAATTTTAGTGTTTAAATAAATCCTGTTTTTAACTCTGATTGGTTTACAGCGGAGAGTCTGGAGCAGGAAAAACGGAAAGCACCAAACTGATCCTGCAGTTCCTGGCGGCCATCAGCGGTCAGCACTCCTGGATAGAGCAGCAGGTCCTGGAAGCGAACCCCATACTAGAAGGCAGGTTTATAATTCACATGTCTACTGCAGCGTAGGGCATTCTGGGTAAATGCAACCCAAACAAATGTCTGACTGTAGCGCTAACGGGAGAAATGGCTCGTTGCCTTTTACCAAAGACGAAAGAGAAATCTTACAACCACTAAAATCTGATGCGATTCCATTTTTGTTTACATTTTGTGTCTTCTTCAGCGGTTTTTGTGTTGTTTCCTTCAGCGGTTCTTGGTGCAGCGCCCCCATTGGCGAGGAGGGGAACAGGTTTTTCAAAGGATTTGGTTTGTTTGACTTAGTGCAGTGAGAAAGCGAACCGTATCAACTGAAAATATAACAAATGTTGCAATTTTGTTCTCAAATGTAGCACTGCATCAACTGAGTTTTGGCTCCTTTTTATGTCCTTCAAAGCAGATATTAAATGCCTGCATCTCTGCGACTTTCTGTGATTTATTCTCTAATCCAGAGCCACATTGCATGAGGAAATAACTACTTTAATTCACACCATCTGTCATCATCATTATTCTCAGTATAATGACAGCTGTAGTAGTTTATCTTTACAAACATGTACAGACAAACTAATAAAGTAATCAGGAAAGTTTTGAGCTGTAAAGTTGCCACCCTGAACTGTGATAAAAGCAAAAATAAAAGTAGAGATTGATTAAAAGCGTGTTGAAAAAGCACAACAGTCGATGCTTCTGGGTGACTCTGTGTTTGTCCTGCTTCAGCTTTTGGCAACGCTAAAACAATCCGTAACGACAACTCGTCTCGTTTTGGGAAATACATCGACATCCACTTCAACAAGAGGGGAGCCATAGAGGGAGCCAAGATAGAGCAGTACCTGCTGGAGAAATCCAGAGTGTGTCGACAGGTAAATGAAGAGCCAAACTCTCGATCGTTAAGCTTTGAAGAGTAAACTAACATTTAGCCTGAGCTTTATTTCTGTGCTGCAGGCTTATGATGAGAGGAACTATCACATCTTCTACTGCATGCTGAAGGGAATGACTGCAGACGAGAAGAAGAAACTGGGGCTCAGCAAAGCCACCGACTACACCTACCTGACCATAGTGAGCACCACCTGGATGCTGAGCATTTAACTCATAATTTACTTTAACATATAACAGGAATTTTAATCAGTTCCTGTTATATGTACTTTTAACTTTCTTGTACAAGCATTTAGAATTTTCTCTAGAATAAAGGTGCTATATAAATAAAGTTGCCTTCCCTCACGTTGACAAGTTCCAGCTCCAATCTCATTTAGGATTAATTGGATTAATCGTGATGAATCAATTATTGGAATAATTGTCAACTAATTTAGTAATCGTTTAATTGTTAACTGAAGTAGACACACTCTAAAAAAGGCAATTTACTTAAAAAACAACACAGTCAGCGTGGTCACTAAGTCAAAACTGTAAAATATAAATATATTTCGCAGTCGAGATAAAAAAAAAACTTCTGTGTTTGCGAACATGATTTACCCAGAACTCCTCCAGTTGTAGTTTTAGCTTCACCTTTTTCAAAATTAGTAAAAAAAAAAATTTATTAAACTTTGACTGTCCAATTATTAATTGGTTCATTGAAAACAGTCAGCAGATCAGTCCTACAATCTATTTTGCTTGCTGCAGATTCATCCCTTGTCATAAATTTTATATGATGCTCCTGAACAAGAAGATTTTCTTATTAGGTCAACACTCCTGCTTTATCCTAATCAGTGTGTAAAGATGTTATCCAACTAAATTAACTATATGCCAATTCAAGTGGCTTACGAACCAAAACTTTAAAAATAATAATCGCACAGTAAGTTACATGAAGAATTATGGAAGTTAAACATTTGAACTCCTGAAGAGGCACAAAACATTCAGTCGATTTCTTTATTGTTTTTTTCTCCACTGGTTCCAAACAAAACCAGGGAACTATCTAGTCTTTTTTAATTTGAGGAAGGATAAAAAGAATTTTCACGATGAAGACAAAACCGTACTTTACAAATTCTGTAGAGAAAACTTTGTTTTTAACTGCAGTTTTTCTCTTTTAAGTCGTTATTATCCCTCTGCAGGGAAAGTGTACGGTTTGTGACGGCCGAGACGATTTGAAAGAATACTCCAATATTCAGTCTGCAATGAAGGTACTGCTGTAAAGACCGAATAATTTAAATTATTTTTAAGAAGTGCACTCTCATTGACTTACGGTAAATGATTATAGCAAATATTTCTGTGTTTTATCTTAGGTGTTGATGTTCACAGAAAAGGAGAACTGGGAGATTTCAAAGCTTCTAGCTGCAATATTACACATGGGAAACCTACGATATGAAGGTAAAAATGACTCTTTGCTGTGCATTTTATTATATAATGATATTCATTATTTGTTGGAGCCTATTAAGAATTAGATTAATTTATTTTTGCTAAAGTACTAATGTTACAGATTTAAAGTTATGTGAATGGTAGATATATGGTTGTTTATTTATTTATTTGTTTTGCTTAGACCCTCCTCCTTGTCAGACAGCCTCCTGCTGTGATTAATAAGCAGAAGCAGCTGTTGTGGTTGATCTGATTGTTTGGTGAAGGAGTGAGGAGTGAAACAGTTT
>CAEFZX010006861.1:0-13648 GCA_903066825.1 Alfaro cultratus
CACACACACACACACACACACACACACACACACACACACACACACACACACACACACACACACACACACACACACACCAGCACCAGGAAGAACAGGCAAGATGCCAAAATCATTCTGCATCTATGAAACGTTTGAAACGCTTCCAGTGAAGGTTTGCTCCAGGATCAAAAGAAGGAAACGCGGCTTCCACTTAATAAAAATATCTGTTATTCTTCTGAACAGCAAACCTTTTTAAAACGAAATGAAGAAAACAAATCAGTTAATTTGTAAAAGAACAGACGGGAAGCTGAGGCTGGTCAGCTGAGAGCTACAGGTGTGCAGCTGACCGGGAGCTGATTGGTCATCCAGCCGCGACGCGTCTCATCAAGTCCACAGAGCTCAAATAACGCAACGAAAGCAAGTTTATATTCATTTAGAAACAACAAGACTAACGTTTTAACTCAGGAGTTCAGACATCAGTATTTGGTGGAATAACAGGAGGTTTTCAGTGCAATGCGCTCTTCATTTTTTTCTATTGCCATATTATTTCACTGAAAACAGAAAAAATGTCTTGTTATAAGGGAAATAATCTGCCAGTGGAACTAGTATCTTCTTTAATCAATATTAAGGACTTATTAACTTAAACAAAGCAACAAAACAAAGCAATTATTTACATATATATATAATCTTATTTCAAGTGTATTAAGATATTTGCTGTAGAAATGAGACAAAAGTATTTGGTAGGATTTTGTGTTTTTGCAGTGTAGCCAGTTTAATTTCCCTCCAACTGCAGAAATGTTTTCCTCTTGCTCTTTATTTCTGCATAACTGGTTATTCATTCCTGTCATTAATCAGTCTTTCCTCAGAACTTCAGTGGCGTTTGGTCTAATTCCCGCTGAAGCTGCCAGCTTTCAGTTTGACTTCTTGCTGCCCTCTGGCTCCAAACATTGAGTTTTGTTTTACTTGGGTAGTAAAAACCGACCGTTTCTGTTCAGGAGGGGAGCAAATGGCTGGAGGGTTAAAACTGGAGGAACTCTTCTTCATGTCATTTATCTGTCAGCTTTTCATCTCTGATGCTACAAAATAAAAAAGTCTTCAATTTATAGATCTGGAACAGAATCAGGAATCTTTTGCATGGATTTACAGAAAACACCAGCAAATCTTGCTTTGCCTTCCCTTTTTGTTCTTTCACTAAACAAATCAGGATTAGACCTGCTCAGCTTTTCCAGGACATCTTATCTCTTGGATAAGAGCGTGAGCTAACCGCCTGCCGCCCAAACCGACT
Organism: Alfaro cultratus; assembly: GCA_903066825.1. Lineage (NCBI taxonomy): Eukaryota > Metazoa > Chordata > Actinopteri > Cyprinodontiformes > Poeciliidae > Alfaro > Alfaro cultratus. The sequence goes on from CAEFZX010006861.1 coordinate 1,265, forward strand.
GATGACATTGTTTTGTTTCTGCTGCAGCAGGCCGGAGTCCAGCCGGCGGCTCGGCTCAGACTTTCATCCTGTTTGCAGGAATACTGACTAAAACCCGGCTAATCTGAGAGCCGGGAGCCAGGGGCCGTCTGCCGGGGCCGGCCGGCCGGCTCTGGACCGAACAGGTGGTCCTCCACTCAACAAACAGCTAATGCATTATGTGTGTGTTTTGGGGGAGAGCTAATTAGAGTCAATTAGCTAAAAGGCTAGCAGACGCTGCTGTAAACAAACCTCTCTGTTTCCATGGAGCAACACTGGCCTGAAAAATGGGTTCAGCATCCGACTGAATGCAAAACAAAGAGTTATTTTAGTAAATTCACTGGTTATCATGCACTTTTACCAAAACCTTTACAGGTTTAAAACCTAAAGAAATACTAGAAAGTGATAAATCCTGGATTGTAGCTGATCCTGCTCCAGTGGAGCTGACACCACTGGTCCAAATGTATTAGCACGAATATTTACAAAGAAACTGGAAATCTTAACAACTATAATGTATTATTTTTCTTTCAGCTCTGCCTCAAAAGAGCAGAAAGAGAAATAAAAACAGCTTCAGCTGTTTTTCTCTCAGACTGGGTGGATTATTGTAAACAGAGTTGTTTCAATAAGATTTTAGATGAAGATGAAAACTTATTTCAGATAAAATTACTTTAAAAAACATGATTTGTAGTCATCTTAGAAACAACGTTACATACACTGAAACCAGTATTTTGTCTAGTTCCTAGTATAAATATCTTAGTACACTTGAAATAAGACAAAACTGACTTAAATAACTTTTCAGCAAAAAATTAGGAGGTTGTTTAAGTTTAATTCCTTAATATTGATGAAAACATGCTAATTACACTGGCAGATTATTTCGTTTTTAACCAGGAATTTCTCCCATTTCATAAGTGAAATAAAAACTTATAAACTAGAAATAGTTTATAAGTGAAATAATGTGCCAGTGGAACTAGAACTAAGGAATTATTGGCTATATATTGATAAAAAGTTACTTTTAAGTTATTTGTCTTATTTGAAGTGTGTGCATCAGACTGACAGGACACGGCCATAAACCTGACAGATCAGCTGATATGAACATGGAAAGGAGTCTTCATGAATGTTTCAGACTTATTTGCTAAATAATGACTCTTTAAATGCAAAGTTGCATTAAAACTTGCGTCAAAAGTCCATTAAAAGTATCAACTTTGCATTAAAAGTGTCATTATTTACCAAATGACATTTTATGACAACAGTCTGAAACATTCATGAAGACGCCATCATGTTAATGACAAATGTTATGTCCTGTTTATGACAATCTTATGCACACGCCCTCAAATAAAGTGTTACCGATATTTGAACTATCAACTACACAAAACTTCTTGGTAATATTTTGTGTTTTTTGCAGTTTATTGGGACTTTTAGTTTGAGATGCAACATAATTTGAAACTTTTCTGCTAAACGTGAAAAGAATGATTTATTTTGCCGTAACTGGAGAGTCAACAGACGTCCTTCCTCTGAATCAGAGCATCTCAGCTGAGTCAGACGTCACAGTAAGAGGATTTCAGCTGATTTTAACCCAATATTTCCTCCTAAGCGTTGGGAGACGGGTTTATTGGAACCGTTTGGGTCACGGCGCCAGCAGCAGTTTGCAGAGCTGAAGCAAACTCTGTAAAAACTTGCAAAATTGCTTTGGCAGCGAAGCGTGAACTAAAGCTGCTGCCAGATTCACACAGGTGTGTCTGAACATGTTGGTTCTTCAGAAAACACACTCAGAACCAGCACATTCAGCAGATCCAGGTTTGTTGTGCTGAGAGGAATCGGACCGGATCCGGACCGGCTCGCCGGCGGAGACCTCTGACCCGTTGTTACGGGACTTTATGGTTTCTTAAAGGCCACTGAAGCAGCCATTACTGCGTTGTCAGGAACCGCCAGCGCAGACGTGACTGCTGGTTTAATGAACGACAGATTCAAAAGAAAAATGCTCCTCAGCCTTCTAAGAAATGAGGAAGATGTGCTTAGCCTCAGAGGTTCTGGACAAACAGAACGGGTTCCAGGCAGACTGGGCGGTCCAGATCCGTCCCAGAAGGAGCTTTTAGTTCATGATGATAATGACTTAGTTAATATCGATGATGTTGTTCTTGCGCCTTTCCTGAAGACAAATCTCCCAGGAAGTCCTTTCCTGGTCCAGAAACCCAAACTGAGGCCTGAAGAGCTGCAGACTGAAAGTCATTCACTTTTATTTTCTCAATTCCTCAAGAAGTTCTCCTGGATTTAGATAAAAATCAAATAAAACAAATAAACCCAAAAAGCAAAACTTCACCTGAAACAATTGGTCGGATTAATCGACTACTGAAATAATCACCAACTAATTTACTAATCGATTAATCGTGAACTGAAGTTTACAGAATCTAGAAAACGGCCATTTGCTGAAAGAACAACCCAAATCAGAGCCGTAATTAAGCAGAAATTGTTCAAAAAATATAAACATTTAGCTTTTAAGATAAAAATAATCCCCTTTATCTATCAACGTGTTCTACCCAAAACTCCTCCAGTGGTAAATTTAGCTTCACCTGGTTCAAAATCTGTAGAGAAAATCTCATATTAATCAGTAAATCAAACTCAGATAAACCGAACACTGCATTGATTTTACATCCAGCAGAAAACGCTGAACTAGTTTTGAACATCTAGAAACTAAAATCTGTTCTTCCTGCCAAGCGTCGGCAGACTGGATGGAGAACGTCTGTAAATTAGTTTGTTCTCGTTTTAAAGAAACTTTTCAGTCATAAAACACCAAGCCGATCAGTCACAGAGCGAGGGAGAACCCAGATGAATCAGAACTCTGAATCATTTCTTGTTTTCCTTTTGAACGTCATGTGGTTGATTTTTATCTCCTAACAACAAAACAATGAAACTCTTTCGTTTTCATTTTGATATTTTGCTTGTGGAAAACAGCAGAAAGTGGAACAAATTTGAAAACTGTAATTGTGAACAGATAAGTTATGGTAAACAGAGTAAAAGAAGAAGCAGGCTGTGTCCTCTGTTACATCACTGATTACAGTTCAGCATAAACCAAAAGAGCGATATCAGTGCTAATGGAAGGAAAATTCAGTGGAAACGACCGCCCCCACATTCGACACACAAACACAACCTTTTCACTGGAAGCAGCACCGTCTGCATGGAGTGTGTGTGTGTGTGTGTGTGCGTGTGCGTGCGTGCGTGTGCGTGTGTGTGTGTGTTAAAATGCTCCAAGCATTCAATAAAACATGGATTGTGTTTTATTTTAGGCTTCTGTTACGTCCTGAACAGCAGCCAGCGGACATCTGAGACGGATCAGATGTTTTCAACGCCTGGATGCAGCTGAAGAACTTTCCACGCCTTTTTTCACTGGAACCGGACCAGAACCTTGGCCCGTTTCCACATCACCTCCTACTACTTAAATACTCTGATTAAGGGGCGTGCTGTGGTGGCGCAGGGGTTTAGCACGCCCCACGCTTGGAGGCCTCGGTCCTCGACGCGGGCGTCGTGGGTTCGACTCCCGGTCCCGGCGACCCTTGCCGCATGTCTTCCCCCCCTTCCTGTCAGCCTACTGTCACAAAAAAATACGAGCCACTAGTGCCGCAAAAACTCTTCAGAGAAAGAAATGATAAAAAAAAATAATGAAAAATGCTCTGATTAAATCAAACATATCAACTGGATATGATGATGCAGACTCTACATCCCCAAGAAAGATTTTTAGAAACTTTTAATGTCCTTAATTGGATTTAAGTCACATTTTGACAATTTTTCTATAAGGCTTATTTAGTAAAACATTACAAATACATAAAATGCAAACAAATAATCTAATTAGTTTTTTCATTCTATTCCCTAAGAACAATAAGAGCATTCCTTTAGAGAAGCAATAACAGCTGCAGCTAAAAACTCTTTGTAATTCTTTCAGTAACATCAGAGATGATCAGAAACTTATGGTTTTAATTAAGTGATTAATATTTGGACAGGAAAAGTTGTTTGATAGATGCAGAATTTCAACCAGGTGAAGCTAAAACTTCAGTTCTGGGAAAAACATATTTACAAACAAAGATATTTTTTTTATCTTAAATGCAAAATTAATATTTTCTGTGCTGTTTTAAGCAAAATTACTTCAGCTAACATATTAATCGACTACTAAATTAATTGGCGATTATTTCAATAATCGATTAGTCACGATTAATCCGACTTTTTACCAAGACGACCATAAAGTAAAGCTATGTATTAATAAAGTGATATAACGACAGACAGGCCCCTAGTTATACATTAACATGATGAGCTGACCACCTTCAGGTCAAAGGTTACGATTTTATGTCCAGTTTTTTCCACTTTTATCTACGTAGCTCACTGCTGCGTTTGATTAGCATCTTTTAACTGCTTTACAAAGATTTTAGATTTTTTTATCTAATTAAATCCAATTTCAAATTGTGACTTTGGTGAATTAAACAATAACCCCCCTATAATATTTCTGTGATTTTTTTGGTTTTGCATCCATGTTAGCATGTTAGCTAAGACTGATGATGTGTTAGCTGCGCTAAAAACCACAGCAAGTCAACCATGTTTGATCTACATAGTGAAGTTTGTTTTGATTTTGTTGATTATACTTTGTTTGTTAGCTACAAATAGTGGAGGAAACCAGTCTGAGTCTCTTTCTTGTGTTTAGATCCAGCAGTGCTACTGCCACCTACAGGCCCGGCGTAGGAAGCTCAGGATGTTTTTAAATTCTCTCATTTCTGCTTCCAATCTGGATAGATGATATTCATAAAATAATAGAAAAACCTGGACCTGTAACACTGAAATATATCTGCTCATCAACAAATTAGTGAAATAATTGGCTGATTTCACCTCTTTTTGACATTTCTAGATGTTTTTATTAGACTCAGACAGGTTAAGCAATCAGTTCCAGTAATGAATAAAAAGGTTGCTTAAAAGAAATGACTCATGATTAAATGTTAAAGTGTCACTAAAAGGACAACAGGCAGAGATCTGCGTCTTTCATCCATAAATGTGGTAAGAAGTGAAACAGTTCATGCAGTGGGAGGCAGATGGGAGCCCAAATGGAGAGTTTGACTCCACTCGGCTTCCCACCGTTTCTCATTAACGCCTCTCTCCCACACAAACGCAGAGAGGACGTACGCGGAGAGTCCGGAGCGGTGCGGAGGGAACCGGGCGTCTATAATTAGAGGAGCGTTCAGGAGCCGCACTGCTGAGCTGCTGAATGTTTAATGCCTGCCTGCGGGCGATTCGGTGGCTGAGAGCAAACCTCTGCACACACAGGCTGAAGCCGGAGCAGCACCAGGTCTCTGCATGGAGTTACACAACTAATCGGATTAATCGTCTTTATTTAAATAATCGATTGTCAACTGGAGAATACAGACTCAAAAAAGGTGATTTGCTGAGAGAGCAACACAATAATTTATAAAACATATAAACATTTTGCATTTTTAGGATAAAAAATAAAAACTTTCTCTGTCAGTATATTTTATTCAAAGCTGTTCATGTGGTACAGATTTGGCTTCACCTGGTTCAAGTAAAAATCTCCTATTAAACATCTTTTGCTATCCAGTTATTGACAAAAAAGAAGTGAATTGATCAGTTCTGCACTGTATTGATATGAAGTGGAGCAGAAAGTCCTGAGCTTTTCACATGCTGATGTTAGACGGATTTCTTAGCTGCAGATTCATCCTTTGCTACGAGCCTATTGCCGTCATTGTTTTTAAGGCAATAAGGTTTGAATTATTTGCTTATTTGCATCTCTTAATGTATTTCTAATATTGTATAAGCAGCCAAAGAGTGACTTAATCAGAGGAAAATTCAGGTTGCCAAATAAATTCAATCCAGAGGTGATTCACTAAACCATTAGTTTGCATGTAGTTTATATTTGTTACATTTGAACAGATCTGCTTGATTTTTTATGCGAGTAATAAACGATACTGATCAAACTGAAGAAGAAAAACCTTTTAGAAATCATCTTTCATAGTCTCATCTTTTACATCAACAAATCCAGACATAATACTAGTTTGGGTCTGAAGACTCTTTACAGCCAGTGACTCTTGATTTCAGCTGCTCCGTCTAAAGCAGAGGAGATGTGTCATCATGACAACAGATGATATCTGGAAACCAAACCAGCTCCCATCTGCAGCTGAATGCATGAAGCTTTTCCTCCAGGCTGCAGGAAACATGTCAACCCATTACAGACAGACACACGGTAAACAGCCGCCAGTAAAACACAACATTTCTGCCAGAAAAACACGGACATTTGGAAATTAATTTCAGAAACTTTCTAGAAAAACAAGGACATTTCTGAGTTTGAAAAGTCACAAATTTGCTTGACAAAACAAAAACTTTGAGATTAATCTCAGAAATCGTCTAGAAAAACTTTTAAATCTTTGAGCTTGTATAGTCAGTTGTTTGGTAGAAACATTCAAAAAACATTTTTTTGGAAATTTTCTAGAAAAAGAAAATTGAATTTCAAAAGTCAAAAATTTCCTAGACAAAAAACTCAGAAAATTTTAGTTTATACTAAGAAATTTACTGGAAAAAAACAGAAAATTTCTGAGTTTTGAAAGTTATGGACATTTGGAGATTAATATCAGAAATTTTCTTAAAAAACAAGGACAATTTTTGAGTTTCAAAAGTCAAAAATTGCTACAAAGAAACAGAAATTTTGAGGAATAATTTTAGAAATTTGATTTAAAAAAAAAAGAAAAGAAAAATTCTGAGTTCAAAAGTTAAAAATTTGCTAGAAATAACATGAAAATTTGGAGATTCTCAAAAATCTTGAGATCTTAATTTTCTAGAAAAACAAGAAAATGTAAGAGTTTGAAAGTCAGACATTTTTTGAAAAAAAACTAATAATTTTTTTTTTTTTTTTTACTTTTCAAGCTTAGAAATTTCCAAATTCTTTTCTAAAAAATTTCCGATGGTAATCTCTAATTTATTTTTTATTTTTTGCCGATATTTGTTTTCTATCTAATGGCCGCCGTCGCTCCTGAACGAGAGACAGGATTTTAACCTCCTGGATGAATGAAGTAGAAATGTTGCAGTCAGACTCTCTATAGCTGAAGCTAACGGCCAACATGGACTCGGTCCTCCTCTGCTCTGATTGACGCGATTATGACCGAAATCCGCTCCTCGTCTCGGTTTATCGGGGTAATTCTGACATGAGAGGGGGCATTTAAATCCCCGGGGTTTCTGCAGCGGTTCTTACCCCCCCGGCAGCGGATGTCTTCCTCTGGAGAAGCTGAGCGGCGATGACTCGGCTCCTCCTGCGGTTCTCCCCGCGGTGGCTCCTAGCTGTCCTGGAGGGCCCGGGCCGGTTCTGGGCTCCGGGCTCCGGGCTCTGGGCTCTGGGCTCCGGGGTTTCCTGCTGGGTGGAGGCGGCCTCTGGTCCTCCTGCGCTCCGGCTGCGCCGCGGTAAAACTCCGTGGATATTATCGCTGCCTCTCCGCCGCCCTGCGACGTCGAAGGAGGAAAACCCTGACCATGACGTCACCCCGTCAGCTGCACGGAAACCCCACCCTGTGACGTCATACCCGTTCCACTGAACGTTACTTGTATAAAACAGCCGATCAGAATACAGTAAAACAAACATGGACACGAAACATATTAAAAATTACCAATTTTTGCTTCCTATTGTTAAAATGTATGCTTAACATACACAATAATAATACGCGTATATATAGTGTTAGAACATTAATTTAACTATAATAACATTAAATAGAATAATAACCAGCTAAACACTAACTGTACAACTGTAAGTATAAGGAATAAATACAGGAATACTAATTATTCATAACGCCAATTTGTCCTAAAAATTTCACGACTCCATTTTTTCTGCAGAAAAATTGAACAATGTTTTAAGTATTTTCAAGCATAATGTTCATAGTAACTGAAAATTTCAGAAAAAACTATAACCAATAATACATGTGCTTTAATATTTTTTTTCATTTGTGATACAACATTGACTTTCTTTAAAACTAAAGTGATTTCTGCCTTTTTGTGGTTAATAACATGATGCGTTACTTTAAAGTTTGAACTGTTGTGACCTGCAAAGGAGAAAAGCACAGCAAGAGTCTAAACTAATTATTTAATCATGACAATATATGTTTTAACTTTTAGAAACGTTGACGACATTCACAAGTTGTATGTTATTTCATGTTTGTTCCCTTCAGCCTGATTTAGTTTAATATCCGACCCATTTCCACGTTTTAGGCTCCAGTTCCAAAATAAATGCTTTTAGGATTATTTTAAAAATACTTTTTAATGTTCCACTTTGTAAGCGTGTTCTGTCACTGAGATAATAATCCACTAAGAGTTTTAGGTGTTTTATCCCATTTTCCAATACTCATTTCATTTCTGGTTTCTAAATTCTCCAACATCCGATGTTGGGGACAGCAGGGCCGGATGTAGGAGGAAAGGGCCCGGGGCTGAAGCCAGTTTTACTGCCCAAAACAAACAAAACAAACAAAATGAAATATTCATGCAAATTATATTTATAGCTCCATTTCAGCCTCTACACATTGATGAATGTTGGGTTTAAAGAGTTTGGCTCCATGTTGCTCATTATTTGAGTATTGTTTATATTAATAAAAATACAACAATAAATCATTGCTCTGATGAACTTTTGAGTTTGTAAACAAATTCATTCACAAAAAAACTAAATCTTTGATGTTTTGCTCAGAGAGGAGAAATATTTCTAAAACATTTTAGCTTCAGATGTTTAAAATGTGTGAACTTGTAGAGTCTAAGTGGTTCCCTGATGATGCTTTTTTAGTTTCTGACCGTTTTATCTGAACGACATCCTTAAAACAATTCAAGTAAATTAAATCAGGCATTTTAATCTCAGCTCTGCCATTTTTTCTCACAGTGAGAAGCAGGAAATGCTTTTCTGTATAATTTCCAGGGAAGTCATTACAAACAGCTAATGGAGTGTGACTTTCAGTTTGAGGAAAGATTTTAATGCATCTTTAGAATGAGGATCAAACCTTCTGTAACCATCAGTTTTAAAAACACAAAGCTTTAGATCCAGATCTGACATTTAGCCCTGCAGCCGTTTATTTATGCTGCTTGATGTCGGAACAAAGAGGAAACCTTTATCGTTTGGACTGGAGCCAGAATGAAGTTACGTCTGGACAGGTTTGAGATTAAATAACCAAAACTGAAAATAAACGGCTATAAACACAACGAGGGCAAATAACTTTTTATTTGTTTAAACCCAGAAACACAAAGAACCTTAAAAACAAAACGAATATAAACCGACTTCATTTGGGATTCTATATTTTTATTCTTCTCCTGAAAACAAAACTAATTAAGTTATGTTTAATAAATTAAAAATGTTTTTCAGTAACTCAGTGTAATAAGTCAAACATTACAGATTAATTACACAACCCAAGTCGATTGTTCTTCTAATAATTTCAGACAGGAACGAGGGCTTAAAGAAAATAATTTAATCCCCGTTTAAAGGTTTGTTTCTGACAAATAAACTTTTGGAACATTTTAATTTAGTGAAAATTACGTTAGGATTTTATTTCAGTTTATTTATTGCTTTTAAACAGTAAAAAGTTCCTGTTGTCTTCACAAAAGCTCTTTATCAGTTTTCCTGGAAGTTTTTAAATTTTCAGCAACATGTTTTAGATTAAAACCCACAAAGTGACGCTGGCAGAAGCTGGAGCAGCAGAAGCAGCAGAAGCAGCAGCAGCAGGAGCAGGAGAAGCTGCAGCAGCAGTAGAAGCTGCAGCAGCAGCAGCAGAAGCTGCAGCAGCAGAAGCTGCAGCAGCAGCAGCAGAAGCTGCAGCAGCAGCAGCAGAAGCTGCAGCAGCAGAAGCTGCAGCAGCAGAAGCTGCAGCAGCAGCAGCTGCAGCAGCAGCAGCAGCAGAAGCTGGAGCAGCAGAAGCTGCAGCAGCAGCAGCTGCAGCAGCAGCAGCTGCAGCAGAAGCTGGAGCAGCAGAAGCTGGAGCAGCAGAAGCAGCAGAAGGAGAAGCAGCAGCAAGAGAAGCAGCAACAGAAGCTGCAGAAGGAGAAGCAGCAGCAAGAGAAGCAGAAGAAGCAGCAGGAGAAGCAGGAGAAGCAGCAGCAGGAGAAGCAGCAGCAGCAGAAGGAGAAGCAGCAGCAGGAGAAGGAGAAGCAGCAGCAGGAGAAGGAGAAGCAGCAGCAGGAGAAGCAGCAGCAGAAGCAGCAGCAGAAGGAGAAGCAGCAGCAGGAGAAGCAGCAGCAGGAGAAGCAGCAGAAGGAGAAGCAGCAGCAGCAGAAGGAGAAGCAGCAGCAGGAGAAGGAGAAGCAGCAGCAGCAGAAGGAGAAGCAGCAGCAGGAGAAGGAGAAGCAGCAGCAGGAGAAGCAGCAGCAGAAGCAGCAGCAGCAGGAGAAGCAGCAGCAGAACCAGCAGCAGCAGCAGAAGCAGCAGCAGCAGCAGAAGCAGCAGCAGCAGCAGAAGCAGCAGCAGGAGAAGGAGAAGCAGCAGCAGGAGAAGCAGCAGCAGAAGCAGCAGCAGCAGAAGCAGCAGCAGCAGCAGAAGCAGCAGCAGCAGCAGAAGCAGCAGCAGCAGCAGAAGCAGCAGCAGCAGCAGAAGCCAGTTTACTTCTTTCCTCACGTCACACAACAACCAGAAGTGACGGAGTTACAATTAGCAAAGAAGCAACAAACTCTGATTAGAAAAAAACCCGAAAAACCTTTTAGAAACTTTTCCTTTGAAACCATGTCAGAATATTATACTAACATATCTCGCAAAAACAAAAATTATCAAGTACTTTTGGACCACTTTCTAGTGGAAATACTTGAAATAAGACAAAATTACAAGCAACTTTTCAGCAAAAAATAGGAGACTGTTTTAAGTCAATAATCTCTTAATATAGAAGAAAAGGTTCTGGTTCCACCGGCAGACTGTTGTCCTCATTCATATTAAGGAATTATTTACTTAAAATAATCCATTTCTTGGTTAAGAGTAATCTGTAAGTTTTGTCTTATTTCATATGTACTGTTATTTGCACTAAAAACTAGATGCTTAAGGTTTTGTGTTTTCTGCGGTGCATATAACCAGAGCTTCAAAATTCTGACCTTCAGTAACATTAAAGAGTCATTTCAGTTGTTTCCTAATTGAAACAACTTAATTAGGCATAAAATGTGATTCTGACATATTAAGCCACTGGCTCCATAAGCATTCTTCACTGCCTGTTTCTAAAACTTGTTTTATTTTTATGAGAAGTTTAATGTAGCTTTTTAATGTGCATTCATGCGTCACACTTTGTTTCATCTGTGAAATACGAAAACCACTGTACAAACGGAACGGCTAAAGCAGTTCCAGGCTAAAGAAGACAACATTTCAGCTTCGACTGTTGTGATCTCTTTCAGTTTGTCTGAAGTTAAACAGAACCAGGACAAAATAAGAAATATTTCTACAGACTCTGGGAATGAAATGCGTAGCTAAAATGGAGAAAAGTAACTGACTAAAACTTCAGTTTCAAGACAAAATGGAAAGAATGCACACAGACAGAAGATGTGATGATTGTAGAAAAGCAGGTTTATTGGAAGTTAGCTGGTTAATTCATAATCTACAGGGGATAAAAATGTACTTTAAGACGGAGCCTAACAGCACAGTGAGTTCAGTTTACCCTCCGTTAGATCACCTCTGTGGGCGCGGAGCAGCTCGGCCTTCAACCAGCTGCAAGACAAGAGGGAGCAGGGAAGACAAGGTTCTGGGTGAATGAACGGCAAAACTGGACTCAGTCACTGAGATGCTGGAACATCTTTTTGTCTCAGATCATTTACTGATGGCTACATTCAGGAAGCGTAAACTAAACATTCACAGCTTTCTAAGGAACAAACAACACGAGTTAGAAGGTTAGAGAGAAAGAAGGATCAGCTGAAAAAGTTCAAGAATCAGGAGACTTCAAACACCTAATGCCACGAGGCTTCATGAAAAAAAGTGACAAAGTGCTCTACATTACAACACGACTCCTGAAATTAATTTTTTATGCCCAGAAAGACGAACTGAAAAACTTATCAATGAGCCGACTAATCACTGGACAAAGGAACCTCCTCCCCGGCAGGCGGAGGGAACCTCCTCCCCGGCAGTTCCCTCCGGGCAGGCGGAGGGAACCTCCCAGCAGGCGGCGGGAACCCTCAAACCTCTCAGCAGGCGGAGGGAACCCCCGAACCTCCCAGCAGGCGGAGGGAACCTCCCAGCAGGCGGCGGGAACCCTCGAACCTCCCAGCAGGCGGAGGGAACCCTCAAACCTCCCTCCCCACAGGAGGAGGGAACCCTCAAACCTCCCAGCAGGCGGAGGGAACCCCCGAACCTCCCAGCAGGCGGAGGGAACCCCCGAACCTCCCAGCAGGCGGAGGGAACCC
>CAEFZX010006863.1:0-10267 GCA_903066825.1 Alfaro cultratus
TGCTAGGTGACGGGCGGAACTCTGCTGGGGTTGCTAGGTGACGGGCGGAACTCTGCTGGGGTTGCTAGGTGACGGGCTGGGTTTGGACGTTACATTCCAGAGGTTTTTGAAACGACTCAATTTCCAAACAAAAAAAACATTATTGCCAAAAACTGACGAGGTGGTTTGTTTTTCAAGCTGTTTTTAGAAGCGGTGGAGACCCAAATGGAAGCATCAAAACATTCAAAATGTGAATTTTTATTTACAGGTCCCCTTTAAAACCACAAGCTTGTTTACCTGGAATCCCTTGGAAGTGATCACGATGATCAACTCGAAGGGCTTGCCCTTGGAGAAAGGCATCCTGCGGATCTTCTCCTCCGACATCCAGGATCCATCTTTACGGCTGTTGAAAACCACTTTGTCCCAGCCGTCGAATCGAGGGTTGAAGTGCAGGGCCACATCGCTGGAGTCCGACTCTCCGCACAGAAGGTTGATCCGAAACCTGGCAGAGACAGAACCGAGGAAACAGCAGAACTCCTCCAACTCATCCTCACTTTACAGCCACAGTGGGATTTATTCTGAGTAAACCAAGACAAAGAGCTGCGTGAGAGGAGAGCCGAAGCATCTCAGGATCACGAAGACCAACCAAGTCCACAACGGCGTAGATTCAATAGGGAGAACATTCCTGCCAAAAAACTCATGAACTTTGAGATTAACCTCAAATGTTTTTTAAAAAATATAAAATAAGGAAATTTCAGAGCTCCAAAAGTGAAAGAAAAACCTGAAAATTCCACGGTTTTTTTTCCAAGAATATTTTTGAGATTATTCTAAAAAAAAATTTTGTTTCTTCTAGCAAATGTTACATTTTTTTTTTTTTTTTCAAACTCCGAATTTTCCAAGCTTGTTTCTAGAAAATTTCTCAGATTAATCTCAAAATTTCAGGTTTTTATTTTAATTTCAACAAATTTTTGATTTTTCAAGCTCAGAAATTTCCAAGGTTTTTCTTGAAAATCTCTTAGATTAATTTCAAAATGTCTGCACTTTTCTAGAAATGTTCTAAGATTAATCTAAAATTTTTGGATATTTTTGTTGCAAATGTACAATTTTTGCCATCAGCAAATTTCCACGTTTGTTTTCTAGAAAATTTCTGAGATTAATAGAAAAATTGCTGAGTTTTTTATGGAAATTTACTCCTTTTATCTTCTTTCTACATTGGCCTTGGTACGCCGCCATAAATACTTGCCACACTTTTTATTTCCTGTAAAAACAATCATATGTAGCCATGAATTATTTTGTGTAAAATCCCATTTAAACTTTCGGCTGTGTTGTGAAATAAAGGGATGACGTGGAAAAACTGTAAATACCTTTACAGGGTGGAATAGTTTTAAACTGCAGAATGTAAACAGTGGATCTGGGAACAGAAGGTGTTGTGAAATAAATAAACATTTTTCTCTGTGTGTTTTAGCTGATAACAGCCTTTTAATACACGCCTAAAGTCAAAGATGACTTAAGGTGTGACTTAAATGAAGATAAAAACCGAGTTATGAGTCAATTTTAAAGAAACAGACTCCACACAGGGAGGATATTTAGAGTTTCTCTGGAGACAATTAAAACGTTTTAATGGATTAGTAAAAATGTTTTAAAAACTGACCTGGTGATGCTTTCAGGAACAGACCCCTGGATGTAGATGGACACTCCGTCCCGTACGCCGCCATAAATGGGGCCGAGGTAAGGAATGCTCTGCAGTGGCACAAAAACAATTCAGATTTAATTAGAATAATCAGCAACTTTTAGAGCTGGAAGGTGAAGAGAAAGGAAAACAGCATCACAAGTAAAAAAAAGTCTAGAATGCAACTTCTAAGTTAAAAATGAAGTGAAAAGCAGTTTGAGAGCGTTAAGTTTTACCATCCAACTAACTTTCACGATTTCTCAAAGTGGATCAAAACCTTTAAAAACAAAAACAAGAGGAATAAGTTTGAATTTACTGTGGATTTTCTTAAATTAATTTACTAAAATCCTTAATTAATTGGTGCTGTGAGGATTCAATAAAGCAGGTTTAAACTCAAATTGATTAAAATGATTTTCAAAAAGCCCTTAAAATGTGCAGATTAAAGCCACAAAGATAATTAATTTAAATAAACTACCTGCTTTGCTAAGAAGAATGGTATAAAAAAAAATCCAACTCAAACTCATTTTGATGGTCACAAAAACTATAAAAGTTCAACTTTGATTTAATATTAACGGAAACATTTTATTAGTACAATTAAAAATACGAGAAAAAAGTCAAAATTATACGAGAATATTCTCCTAATTCCATTTTTTTCCCCTTTATACTCCGTCATTCTTTAGTAATTAAGTTACTTCCACTGCCTCTGCTTTAAATGTTAAATTAATCTGGAACTTTGAGGCTCAAAATAAAAAATAAAAGCCATTTTTTTGACCGTTTTCGTCCGTTTCCATTGGTCCAGTCAAAGCCCGGCAGCAGATACTCACAGGGTTGTAGACGGGCTGGTAGCCTGGAGGAGCGACGAAAGTCATGATGATGAACAGAAAGAGGGAAAACTGGAGCAGAAACGACGATGCAGGAAATTCTGAACTTTATATGAGCGATGAAGGAGGAGGAGAAACGCAGAGAAACAAACTGCTGAGTTACTGTTGACTTTGGCTGGAAACAAGTTATAAAACATGAAGGGCGTGTTTTCAACCATTCAGCTCACCTTTTAACATCTCAAACCAAAACTAATTATTTACTACCTACATTTAAAACAAAGCTTCTGTAATCTGACCTCTTTGCTCCTCTGTTGTTACATTAATTAAAAGTGATTCTGAGTATTTTCAGGAAACAGAAACTCTGCTAATCCGCATCTCCAGCTCGGGAAACTGCGGGTATTTTTCTTCTTTTGTGCTGCATTGAGGTGGGAGGTTATCGCCTGTAAACTCAGCGCGAAGGTATGTGCACAAATACAAACGTTTCAGGGAACAAAAGAGGGCAAGTTAATGGAAAATCTGCATCTTTTTTTCTGGAAATCCTTCATATTTCCTAAAGATAAAAGTCCAGTCAAAACTCAGGAGGTTTACAATATTCCAACCTACTTTGCACTGAATGTTATTTTATTGTTAAAATATCAACAATCACTATTGCTGATGTTTTGATTTTTATGGGTGTTTCTATATTTATCATAAAAAATAATTTCCCAGAGAACAAAAAAGCCACGTGAATAGAAATTATTTTTTACAAGCGTCTACAAAAAAAATGCAATGAATGAACATTCAACTTAAAATCGGTCGGCCTATCAGCAGCCAGAGGAAAAAAATATTCTTATTCTGTGCCATTTCCTCATGTTAGTTGATTAATTTTGCACAAAATGACCAGATAAAAGATGCACAACAATGTCAGTTTAAACTTTGAACTATTGGCATAAAGACTGAGCTCTGCAACATTAAAACATGGATATAACTGCAACTATATATATAATCTATATATAATCACAGTTTCTCTAAATTATTCTAAAACTGTACTGGGAATAAACTGGGAATAGTGCTATTTACATTAGCTTTATTAGAGGTTGAGATTTTGGCAGGTTTTACGGGTTTTAAATTGTTCTTGGGCTGGAAAATGTGAAATCTGGCAACCAAGCCAAACGGCGCCATATTTGTTATTTGTTTTGAGTTTCGTCGTTTTTCAGTTTTTTTTTTGTTTTTTTTTGTCTTTTTCTTTATTCCGATCTGGTTTCACATCCGATCTGGTCGTGATTCTGCTTTTGTCTTTCTTCTGCTCTGGTTCCTTTTGGGTTCCGACCTCGTTTTGCTTCTGGTCTCGTACTGTTTAATTTAATTTGGTCCTTTTTTTGGATCTGCTCTTGCTTTGCTTTTGCTCTGGTCCTTTTTTGTTTCTGTTGCTGTCTTGTATTGTCTGGTCTTGGGTCAATTCAAGTCTCGGTTCTGGTCTCTGTCTTTTGGCTTGGTCCTTCTTTTTTTGCTTCCGGTTTTATTTTTCCCCTCTGGTTTTATTTTTCCCCTCTGTGTGCTGCCACCTTATCGTGGTGGAGGGTTTGAGTTCCCAGAGATCCTAGGAGCCGTCAGGGGCTTCATGCCTCTGGGTTGGGTCTGCTGTGTCCGAGGTAAGGGATCGGACCAAGAGCGGCCCGAAGACGACTCGAAATATAGACAATGTCAAGGTTTCCCCAGAGTCTTAAAAGCTTGGAGGGCCACAGAGTTTTATGTTTCCCCTCCAGGCTAAGCTATTTAGAAAGTCTTCCTGTAGTAAATCCTCTTAAATTGTCTCAGATGTGTTTTGTGCCCAGGAAAGAGACTCAAAATACTGGAGCAATGCATCAATTAATGGAGACGTCAGTGGAGCTCAGCGGTCAGGCGCTGAAGGCCCTGATTGATGCAGGGAGAACAGACTTTGGTCCAGCGCAGGTACGTCTCACTCCAGTTTGTTTGCACCAGTGAGACCATTCCAGAGCAGGTACGTCTCACCAGTGAGACCATTCCAATCTGCTGCATCCATGCTGACAAAAGTATCCAACTGCAGATGTTTATGTGCCTATAAAAGGACAGCATATAAAGTCTGTTCCAGGTAAAAGCTGCTCCATATGGACCTGCTGATACAGTTGGTTCCCCGGGGCAAAGAGAAACCTGCCTCCTCCTACATCCGGAGTCCAGAGGGTGAGGAACCTGAGGAGCAACATGTTCCTGTTATCAGCCTCCAAGCCCAGTTTGGGTCGTCAGTCAGAAGAACCAGAGTCAGAGGGGAGGACTGTCCATTTCCTGTTAGAAATAAACTAACAACACAATCTGAGGAAATACACAATGAGATCTGATAATAAACTAATTTAAAGAATTAAGACCAAATTAAACTTAAATTATCAAAACCAAAAACTACAAACACTTGCAGATCATGACTTATTGTTTTATTATTGTGCTCTATTGGTGGAAAGTCTGTTGATGGTTTAAATATTCACTCTGCTTTTTAGATGTTCCCTGTTAGAGTTTTATCTGACAACAGAACATTTAGTTGCTTTTGGTTTTCGTTTGCAGATAAATGATGAAGTTTCAAAGAAACTGTCGATTCTTCATAAGGAACTGGAGTGAAAACTGACCCATGTGGTCACAACTGCTGGGTGAGTAACAGGGAAACGATGCATGTTTACTTCAGTAGTGCCTCCAATAATATACATTTATGCTCTAAAATTGATTCTCAAATCAAAATATTGATACTTTTGATACTTCAGGTATTTCAGGTAATGTAAACCATTAACAGAAACACAGTCATTTGTAAGCAGTGTGGCTCTGCAGCTCAGCTCAGTCAGTTACTCCATAAAAATAAACGCATTTCACAATTAAAATGCTATAATGTTTTTTGTATCTTATGTTTCTTAAACATAAATTACAAATAAAATGTAAGTAATGCAATGAAATGCAGGTATTGACAAACTTATTATTGTAGCATTCAGTTATTTAAATATTCGACTGCATTTTTCAATTTGAGTCTGTTATAAAACTGCAACACTTTGAGATTCGCTAAACATATCTGGATTTACATTGACTGCATCAGAATTGGACTGGTATCGCTGATACCCGCATCAGCTATCGAACATCGCTATTTAAATATGGAGCTTTGAAGGAAGTGAGGAGGGGATCAAGTTTCTTACAGGATTTTTCCCCATGAAGCTCGTAAGTCTAACACACAAGCAGTAACTGCTATCAACAGCAATGAGCCACAAAGCTGCTTCTTCTGGTGGCCAATTTTGGCTTCAAAAACAGATCTGATGAGGCGCCGCATAAGACTGTTATGGTGCTAAAAGGAGTTAGCCTTAGTGCGCAGTACTTTGAGTAATTATATTTTAAAGTATTTCTAGCTTTTCTACCCTTTGAATGAAAAACAAACATGTTTTAACCAAAAAAATCACCAAACACCTGCAGCTTTTATTAAAGTTTTATAAGTGTTTTTATTGAAAGAAACTGATTTGGAAAAAAATTAAAAAGCTCAAATGACGAGACGCTCCAGTTGTCCTTAAAATAATTTGTTTATTCCATATTGAAACGCAGAGTTTAGTCAGAGACACTCAGTCAAGTGGAAAGTTGTGACCTCCAACCATCAGACCAACCGAAACACTCCGTCTCCAACGGCCATTTATACATGGAGAATTTGTGAATGTGTCAGAAATCAACGCATCACACACACAACTTTGACTGAGACAAATTATCCGTATGCTGAATTTCTAAAAATATCTATGGTAAAAAGCTAACGAGCCGAAACAAAAGCAAACGTTCTCCAAACTGGAGGCCATTTTCATTATAAGACTAAATCTTTTCACCATCTTCAGTTTGAGACGCGTTCATGTCTGAAAACTAAATTATTTCCATACATCAGAGCCTTAAAGAAAAATAAATAGAAGAATCCATGGTTTATGTAAAATATGTCTTTTCATCAAGTTCTTATTAGATACATTCAACACTTATTTCAGTGCACCAACGTTGTGCATAAAGTCTCTCTAAATGGCTTAATCTGCGTAAAACAATAAATTACCTCGGCGTTCCCCTTGGATGTGTGTTCGTCTCACTATCGGTTATGGCAGAGAGACGGGAGTCCACATTGTAAGACTGCAGAGTGTCTAAACAGATCATTATTCCAAAAATCGTGTTTTTGTCAAGTCGGTCTGAGTTCAAGCAGTTCATGATTGCTTGTGAGAATCTTTCGTTTCGAGACAGAGAAACTCAAATAGACGTAAAATCAGTCACTTCGTCTCCACAGACATTTTCCTGTCAGAACGAGGAACAAAATAATCTACTGGGTCAGATTTAACATGCAAAATGCCCAAATAGGAAGGGAAACCAGCAGGTTGATTCTGATCTGTGAATAACATTTTTTCTGGGTTTGTCACAATTTTTCACGCTGCTGAAGCCACACTGAGAGGTTCGGCTGCTTTAAAACGTAATAAGAACAGAACTGACAGACAGTGGTGGGCACCGCTAACTGAAAAGTTAGCACCGCTAACCCTAAAGCACTAATCACAAACATTAGCTCCACTAACTGTAAAGCATAACATATTTAGCAGAAAGTAATGCTGAAGCGCTAACTTTAATTTAAATTATGTCTGCGCTGAATTTAATTTTGACCCTAAATAATCTGTAGTTTCACAAAGCTCTTAGACATATTTATGTTTACATCTTGTTTTCTGCTTTGTTTTATTTTGTTCCTGTATAATTCCTGATTTGACAGCTGATAACCAAAACCTTTGACATAGTTGTCAAACTTTATTCAACTGAAAGCTCACAGAAACAGTAAAAATAAATTAGCACATAAGAATTTACCTGAAAATAATTTAAGGGAAGCTAAGTGTGCTTTATGCTTTCAAAGTTAGCTAATTGCTAAGCTAAAAATGAGCTCTGGTATTGGCATATTAGAATTTAACCAGAAAAATACACTTGGTGGATGCTAAGTGAGCTAAATGTTTTCAAAGTTAGCTAAAGCAGCCAGCTAAAAATCAGCTCCAATATTAGCATATCAGAATTTACTTGTAAAAGTAAATATAGGGTAAGCTAATTGTGCTAGATGTTCAGAAATATAAATTTAGGGGAAGCTAACTGTGCTAAGTGTTTTCAAAGACAACAAAATCACTAAACAAAACATTAGCTGAACTATTAGCACATTAGAATTTACCAGAACATTTTTTTTAGCTGAAGCTAAGTCTGCTTAACATTGTCAAAGTTAGCTCAAGGACTAAGCTAAAAATTAGCTTAGCTATTAACACATTAGAATTTACCCAGAAAAATTAATTTAGGTGAAGCTAAATGTGCCAAACAAAGAAATTAGCTCTGCCATTAGCACGTTAGCAGAAGTGTGCCCACCACTGCTAACAACTCAACAAAATACACAAAAGCAGCTAGAAACACAAACCTCTCATGCTAACAAATACTCTGAGGCACATAAATGACAACGACCCAAAAGGCTCACAGGGTTTGATTTTCCGTAAAAACGACCGAAAACCCTAAACATCCCAGCACATGATCAGAACTGAAGACGCCCTTTTGGGTTAGGGTTTTAACCTCGTTACGAAAACAAGAGAAGAAGAACTCCAGTCGTCTCGAGTCGTGAGTTTGTGACCGTTTCAGATTTTCCCATGAGGCCGGATGGAAAAGGTTGAACCTCAAAGAAAAGCTACTGAGACTGACGGCTAAAGCAGTGACGTTGCTATAGGCACTAGAACGTTTACAGCACTAGCGGCTACGTTAGCCGCCACGCGTTCAGTCGCTATACAAGGCAGTCTATGTGTAATTTAGACAGGAAAGGCCATGTGTTCACAGCAGAAGCTTCGTTTCGCCTCCCGGGTCGTTTTCTCCAACCTGCTGCTGAAAAGTGCGGCTAAAAGGTGTGCATAGCTTCGAACAGACGAGAAAGAAATGCAAGACAAATGACAAAACTAAGACACGGATGTGTTCCAGCTCTGAACTTCCGGACTTTTCGTCCCGCTTCCAGCCAGGAAGCGGAGCAGTTTATCCGAGCTGGTCCTCATACTGCTTCCTGAAGCAGTCTCCAGCGGGGAAGAAGTCCCAGCATCGCTCCTGGTACATTTTCCACACATACGACTCCTGGGGAAAAAAATTAAATTAAAATTAAACAGAATGATAAAGCTTTGGAAATAATAACAACAGCAAAGGGAAATGACTGACCTGTCCTGTGTGTTCAGTTTCATCCTTGTTGATGAGATACATCAAGAAGAACCTGAACAAAGGAAAACATCCACTCTTCACTGCAAAAACACAAAATCTGATTTTTTCAATTATAACATGGAAATAAAGTACTGTTATAAATGAAATAATCTACCAATAGGATTTATTGATTTAAAACAATCTACACAAACCCCAGAAAACTTGCTACGCCTGGTGGTCGGGGCAGTCATTCACCCCGCCGTGTTTTTGAGTTAAAAAATGTTTAAAGTTGACAGAAAATTTGAAAATATCACTTGGTAATTATTTGTGACAGATTAATATCTGAACACCAACTATAAAGTCTTAAAAAATGCAAACATAAAAAAAAAAGCCTTAAATAAATAAGCAATGTTTAGCCTGGTGGGGACACAGGTAAAGCCTGGTGGCCCGCCAGGCTTATAATGCACTGAAGAAAACCCTGCTGTTGTCTTGCAGAAAAGTTATTTTAAGTTAGTTTAGTCGTATTTACAGTGTAATAACACATCTCCACTACAAACTAAACCAATCTTTTGTACCCAAAGACATTTTGCATGTAGATTTTGCTCCCAGAAATTTAAAAAGTTTCCTATAAAATGTTTGATTCTGAGATTTTAGCTTCTCTTTGGGACTTTCATGCTATAAATCACTTCGGTACACTGCAAAAACAGAAACTATTCCCAAGTAGTTTTGGTCTAGGTTCTAGTGCAAATTTTGAAATAAGACAGAAATAACTTTTCAGCAAGATATAGGAGCTTGTTTTACAGTAAGTCAATAATTCTTGAACATTGGTAAAACTAGTTATTTTCTTAACCACTTTCTTACCTGGTTTAACTGGCCACCTGTAACATTGGCCTATTTCTGAAGTGAAATAATCTGCCAGTGGAAGTAGCACATTTTTAAAATCAATATTAAGGAATTATTTACTAAAACAAGCTCCTGTATCTTGCTGAATACTTGGTAGGATTTAGTGTTTTTGCAGTGTCCTGCTAAGAGATTCCTCTTCACAGATTAAGCAGATTAAGGATTAAACTCAGATTATAGCTCACATGTAGTTGGCCAGGTTGTGCTCCTCCAAGGTGTGAGTCTCAAAGCCGTGAGGCGTCGTGTCAAAGTAGTCGCTTCCTATTCCACAGATGAAGCATTTGGTCTGAAAGGGAAACAGGAAGTTCAGACTGAAGGGCCTGAAGGCGGCAGAGGCAGGTCAAAGGTCAAAGGTCAGGGGCTCACCTCCATGTCCTCCCTGACCTGCTCCTGTTGGTCTCTCAGCTCACCGAAGGCGTCAATGATCAAACCTGCAGCCAGAAACAGGAGGATGGATGGCAGGACGTACATCCGACCAGCATCCAACCATCATCTAACTGGGATATACATCCAACCAGCATCCAACCAACCACAGAATACATCCAACCAGCATCCAACCAGCCATGGAATACAGCCAACCAACATCCAACCAACATCTAACTGGGATATACATCTAACCAGCATCCAACCAACCATGGAATACAGCCAACCAACATCCAACCATCATCTAACTGGGATATACATCCAACCAGCATCCAACCAACCACAGAATACATCCAACCAGCATCCA
>CAEFZX010006864.1:0-17620 GCA_903066825.1 Alfaro cultratus
TTTTTGTCCTTTGACTTTGTCTTTTGTGTCTCAGGTAATCAAATGTATGTCTCTGGCTTTCTGCAGCGTTTGTTGTTAATTCACATGCTGTTTTCCTCTTTGTATTAAATTCTAATTCTGTGATGCCATCACGCATTGTAGTATTTTATTGAGGCCACACGTCGTTCGTCGGGAGAACCTTGGATTTTTAAGGAAGACAGAGAGAGCCAAACTTTTTCCTAAAGTAAACTTGTTTAATTATTCTCTTTCCTAACAACACATATTCTCTACAGGCTTCCAGTTGAGTCATGTTCTGTCTGTTTTCAGATGGTGGATTGAATGGTGTTCATTGAGAGGTTGATGATTTTGCTTATCAACCTAACCCTGCTTTAAACTTCTTCACATTGTTCTCCCTGACCTGTCTGTTGGATCTTCATGATGCTAGTTGGTCTCTAACCAACTGACCAGAAACAGAAAAGCTGCAATTATACTGGATGCTAACTAGATGACATCTGAAGGATTTTATTAAGGGGAATCATAATAAAGGGGAATAATACAGTTTTCGGGTTGCTTTTGTCTGATACTTTTATTTCACATCTCAGTTCTGTATTGGTTAATGACATGAAGTTTGTGGTTGAAAGGATGTAGAAAATGTTAAGGGGTGTGGATATTTTTGCTCGACATACTTATGCCTGTTTTTAATCAACAATTATTTTTTTTGCCAGTGCAATGACAGCGATGTTCTTCTTGTTTTGGTCATAACAATCTTCATGCTTGTGTTGTATCAGGTCACCACTGGCCACTTGTTTCACACTTGAAGCTAACCCATAATGTTGAATGTAACTGCACTCTAAAAAGTGTATTTGGGCTGTATAGTTCATGTTATGGACTTATTTACATTAATCTCACTTAATTATTTTTGGTTTATTGATGACAACTTACTTTTTTGTGTTGAATTAACTGAAAAGTTACCAATTTTTAACTTAAAGGAATGTTTTATTTTGACTTTACTTGAAACAATTAAATGCAAAGCCACATTTGTATCCTACATCTGGCATCATGACACAAGTTTCACCAGGAACAGATCCTGTATCAACCAGTGTGCTGTGGAGGCGCAGAGCACAACTCACATAATGAGACCTTTGTCCTCAATGCAGACATCACAGGTTCGATTCCTGGCCTGATGACCTTTGCCACATGTCTTCCCCCTCTTTCATTACCCACTTCCCTGTCTAACTACTCTGAAATAAAGGCAGCCTAGGCCAGAAAAAAGCTTTATTAGTTTAGTTTTTCTTTCTTTGACGTAAGCTCCATGATTTGAGTAAGACTGACTTAAATTTATCAAGTTAAACCAGCTTAATAAATTAAGTTGGATAAACTTCTTACCAATTGAAGCAATTCAATTAAGTTCAATTAATTTCTTTTTTCACTGTGATTTGTTGAGTCGTGAAGCTCTAAAATGCAGGGTGAAGGAACTTTTCATGTGCAGCATGAAGAGGCACAGTCATTTGATGAAGCAGAACTTGCCCTTACCTACTGGCTGATAGCCCTGCCTGGTGGGGCCCCCAAACGGGTTTCGGCTGCCAAAGGATCCTCCATCGATGGACCCATACGACATTCTGATGTTTGGGGGTGTGTCAGCTGCATGCAATTGGAAAGTAAAAGACAGTTGGCAAGAATTAAAGAGGAGACACCAGTTTATTTCCTCTTTCAGTCTGCTAGCCTTGAAATGAATGAACTCAAAACGCTGACAACAAATATCCATCCATCCATTTTCCTTACACCCTTTTCCCTAATGGGATCAGGAGGGGTGCTGGTGTCTACCTCCAGCGATACATTTTGGGCATGAGGCGGGGGTCACCCTGGACAGGTTGCCAGTCTGTTGCAGGGCTGACAACAAACAAACAAAGTATGGATGGGATCTGAACTCTTAGCAGGTAGAACTACTGAACAAGGTTTATGATGGAAGCTTAAAAAGAGCTCATCTCCAACTTCTGCCCATTTCTAAAGTAGTCTTTATTATTCTACAAATGTTGTCAATTCATTTATGTATTGTTTATACAATATAGAATTATGTAGCACCACAATAAATCTCTTTTATTATTTTCCAAATTGTTTTATTTTCTTCCCAAATTCCACGTTTTCCAGTTGAATTTTTCTGAATTAAATTTTTTAAGCATATTTATTAATCCTAAAAGCACATAATTCAGGTGTGTATAAAAAAACTAGAACAAAAAATAACCATAGGTCTACTGTTTTTCTGTGTCGTAAATACAATGCACTGCTGATGTTCAACAAGACATTGCTTTTACAAGATGAAAAAAAAGATGTTAAATAGGCGTTTCCTAATTTTTTAAGGAAAAAGTAAAGTAGAACTTGGCAAGACTTTTATAATGATCAGGACCTTCGTTTATTTGTGTTCTTCCATCTGTCACAGGAATCTCTACTGGAGTAATGACTGTAAGTGCTGCTTTCATGCATGATCAGAAAGACGGGACATAAAGCTTAGCAGATGCCCTGGACTCAGAAACGAAATGGAAAAGTCCTTGCCTCAACAGTCTCACTGGTCACTGGAATATTTGGGGTAGAGACTCCAAAACTGTCCCAAAGATAATCCAAAATATCCTCTAGTTCCCATACTGGCACTAGAGCAACCCGAGCTCTAGAGCCCTCTGAGTGGAGGGTTTCAGCAGCCTCATCAAGTTCTGCACTCATATGAAATGAGTGCAGATTTTAAAAAGCAGCTGTTCTACCTTCTATTATATGGTGATCCAGTGTGAACTATCTGGATCTGTATATTTATTCCCAGGCATAGAAAACACCTCAGACGTCGTCACTGCTCTGTGTTGATGGTGGCTGTGTTGGTGTAAATGCAGTGAGACACAGAGGCTGATAAGAATCCCCAGTGTCTGCAAGCATCTTGCAAAACAAAAGCTTTAAAATTCTGAAACTGATTCTGAAATGACTCAGAGTTAAACAGCTTAGGATTCCTTTCAAACTCAGCTTCACTCATGTTCATTCTTCCTGCCCATGAATAAATAAACATGTAGATATGGAAAAACCTTGGGCTGTGCCGAGGTCTCAGTTCGGGGCTTCCACAGATATCACAGCTAATAAAAGCAGCTGTCAGGCTGAAAACATCTTCATCAGCTCAGATCCCCTCTGTATGGATGGCAGCAGAACTATGATTCTCTTACTGTTAAGAGTTCTGTCAGGTTTGCTTCTATGGTTACAGTGGTTTCATTCATACACAAGAACAACAACACATCTTTGAATTTCTGTAGCTTTTTAAACATTATGCATTTTGGAATAAAACATCTTGATGAGTCTCCCTCTTAGAGCTGATGCAGAAGAAGACTATCACTCTGGTATTAAGGGTTTGATTTATTGATATTAGTTTTCCTGCCAGGGGAATGTTTCTGAATGAAAAAGGACATGTAAGCTGTGGATTTTTACTCAATATTTTTAGTTAGTTTAGCTTTTAGAAGTGCTCTGTTCCTTCTATAATTCTTTTTACTAATACCACATTAGTGGGCTCTTATTGGTCCCTAGTGTGTGACCTACGTACATCAACATCTGTCTTTTTTATAATTATGCAGCTTATTATGGTGTTGGATATGCAGCTAAGTTCTTTCAGAATGTTCAGCCTGTTTGATGTCCTGAATCATCATCCACCACCTTCCCTGACTGTAACACAATTATTACAGACAGTTACAAGAAGTGATTTCTCCTCAGTAATTTTACTTTAAAAAGTGAAGCTCATAGATTCATTTCACACAGACGTGTCAGTCAAGCTTTTGTTTCTACTCATTTTCATGATCGTGGCTAACAGCTGAAAACCCCATCTCAGTTTCTCTAAAATTAAAGAATTTCCTCACAGTAAAGATAAAGATTTCTGATATGGAATATTTTGAGGTGTGTCCTCCTTGTGGATGGTTGCCGTTACTACTGAACAACATCATGTCAGCATCCTCCCCATGACTGTGGCAGCTGTAACATGGTCACAACATAGCATTTATCTACGGAAAATATATGTTGTATTGCTTTAGAAACGTTAAAAAAGAAGAAGACTCTCACTCTGGTATTAAGGGTTTGATTTAGAAAAAACTGAATTTTGAGATCTTTAAAAATAAATTAACCTTTACAAATAGTCTATGTAAGATATAATCTTCTTTATGGTGGTATATAATTAAATGTATTCATACCCTACATTTGTTGCAGCAGCGCAAAGAAAATAAAGCAAGTTAAAGAAAAATCTAATTATCTCCAACAGTGAACCAGTATCCAATTCTCAAGGAAACATAAAAAAAAACATAAAAAGACAAAAAATAGTCATACTGTATAGTTATGCTGCTACGGACTTATACTCCTACAGAATATGGTGGTTAGTTTTTCTCATTCTCTGATCTTTAACTCACTTTATCCTTTACAATTCTCTCTTTATTGGTGTCATTAACTTTTTCCTCTCTACTTATTTGTCTTTTCTCATAGAAGGTAATTCTGGTCTATTGCTTTGTGTTTTCTCCATCTCTTCTGCTGGTTAGAGCTATTAAATTTGTAGTAGATGTTCACTGGACTGAGCTGAACTAACATGAAGCACATTGACCTTCTGATGCATAAGTGGGTCCTTTTGGAGCCGGTGAGGTCATCTTCCAGGTATTCCTCATGTTATTGATATCATGCAATTCAAATTTTTAATTGACCTTTTACATATTTTAATAAATAGCTTGTTTAATAAATAGCACTACCCCACAGTGGTAGTCAAGAATGGATGAATGGATGGATGTGATTAGGGACGTATATTTAAAAATGTTTTGTTCTGTTGTGATATATTTTTTAATGTTGGGAATTATACGATGCACACACAGAAGAGTCACAAAAACAAAACAACAAAAAAATCATTTTGCACCTTTTCATATAATTTTAGTGCAATATTTATTCCACTTCAGTAAAATTCCTTCCAGAATCTTATATTTTTTATACTGTGGATCCCTGGTATTTACAGGAGTTTGACCCCACAACCAACCTGGAACAACAGAAATCTATGGGAACTAGAAACACTTTCTAACACTCTTATAACTGCCCATTTTAATAGCTTCAACACCAAACATACCTTATCATGCATTGATACAAACAATAGAAACTACCTTGGCTCTGCTGCAGAAGCTATCATACTTGGTCTTATAGCCAATCAGCACCAAGGATTCATGGCATTGTATGGCACTCACAGATCTGCAGCATTGCAAATTCTAGCAAGTAGCGTATCAAGTAGCACCGAAGTGTTTCAGTTTCCCAAGCTGCATTTTCTTTTGAATATTTTAGATGTATTCTACAAAAATATCCGCAAATAACCAAATAAATTTAAGATACCTTCAACAGAAAACACATGAACAGATGAGAGTACTTCAGATTGCTTATGCAGCAGTGACTTCTGATACTGACATTCCTGTATAAGAAGAATGCAGCATAAGGCTTATGCACAGAGTCATATGCCCATCCTGTATGTGCCAATACTGAACATCCAGCTGTGTGTCAACAGAAAGCCATGAGTATGTTTTCTAAGTTCTTTGCTTTACTTAATAAACGAGTTGAGAAAATATAATGTGCTGTAGTATGATGAAAATTAAAGACTGCAGGAAACGTGAAATGTTGGAAGTAGGTCAGAACATGCCTGAATGAACACATTAGTCAGAGGCAACTTTAAAACATTTGCATTCCAGCAAGGTCACAATTAAACATGGGTGTAGATCAGTCGAGGACTGGAACATTTGGAGCCATCAAACATCCAGGGGCTTAAGGAGCAAGTGGATGTTTCACAGTCAGCCTCTTCAGGATGTTAGCCCATAACCCACTTACAGGAAAAGAGGGGCACAGGGCATAGAATGCTAATCTGAACGCTGCTGAAAAGGTCAGAACATCATGAGAACATGTGTTTGACCTGCGGCCAGAGACAAACAGATGAAACTCTAATCAACAAATCTCTCTCTGCCCTCCTCTCCAGGCTCTTCAGCATGCCCAGCAAAGGTCGGAGCACAGCACTGGTCAAGTGGCCAAAGCTCTTTCCCCAACCGTGAAAGACAAGCATTCAGACAAGCAGGAGAATATGATTACACTCCAGAGTCCCAGCGCTGCCCATTGTTGCAGAGAAGCCAGTGAATCCAGCTTATAACCGAGGCACTTTGGGAGCAGGCGCAGGATGGAGAAGCAGCAAGAGATTCAGTGTCCGCACATTACACAGGGACAGATTCAGTGGGCCAGGAGAAGGTTTAATCCGATTAATTTTCATTGAGAAAAGAGATTAATTACTTTTGGCAGTCCACAAACAAGCTCCACTCCGTTTGTTTCATGTCCACTGACTGTCTTGCATCCCTCTGAAGTGGGGACACGCATCATCTATGTCCGGGGGCATGAGGAACGCTCTGTTCACATTTAAACACACAGGCAAACCTTCGCTGTTTGAAATGGAAACAATATTGTAAGTAATTATTTTCATGCAGAAGAGGACTCTGAGTACCAAGAAGCCAGAAATTACAATTACTCTGCAGGATATGAGACCATGAGACCCCTAGAGGTCTCCAGAAAGCACTCCTATGAGTCTTACTGAGATCATGAAATCCTTCCACTTCAAGTCCACATTTAACTCAAAAATTAACTTTTCCACGATGCAAAAAAAATCCAGTTTATACAGCCCACCTCTATCTTTGAACATGTTCTGTTTAAGTTCTTATAGGTGCAACAGCATGAAGGGATCGGAATTGAAATAAACAAAACAGGCATATACTTGGCACGACTGAATCCTGTTGTCCCTCTATTTTATGACACAGGGCTGCGTTCAAAAAACACGAAGCAGATTTAGCTGCAGAAACGACATGTGACTTAAAACAGACCAATGCTGCACACAAACAACAGACAGGGTCCTACTATAATCATTATGTTTGAACTAATGATATGTTTTTACATCACAACCACAAACTAAGACATGATTTTATGCAAAAGTTCAACAAACATTAGAACATACATTAAACATAAAGTGGAAGAAAGATAATAGATTGTTTTCAAAATGTTTTAGAAATAAAAATGGGAACATGTGTTATTGGGAAGCTATGGCGATGTGTAGATAGTAGAATTGTGAGAGATTTTACATGAGACTTCCTGTAGCTTTGTTTTTTAACAATGGCCTTCTTCTGACTTAAAGGCCACATTTGAAGAGAACATGGCTTGTAGTTGTCCTGAGGACAGATTATCCCACCTGAGCCACCAGACCGCTGCAGCACCTCCAGAGTTCCCATGAGCCTCTAGGCCACTTTACTGAGTGATCCTGCTGTTCCTCTGGGATGGTAGCGCCTGAACCATGGCAACCCAAAGAGATTGTGCAAATGTTCCTCCCCCTGTATGCTCCAACCTTGGACGAAATGAGTTGGTGCTTTTAAACAATTTAGCTGATCAGTCAGAGAGCACTTTGCATCTAATCAGTTCATGTTTCTCTGAAATAAGTGAGGAGGGGGTGAGACAGAAAGGTTCTTTCTATGTAGCGGCCAAAAGTCCCACTTGCTCACCAAAGCCCCCACCTGTTCAGGGTTCTGAAAAAAGCCCACATGCCTCAACAGATGTTCTGTACAGTCTCCTAACTGGGTATGGCAGGTGTAGAGAGCATGACATAAAAGCTTTACAAGGAGTGGTTAAAGTGGTTGAAAAGCCCATCAGCACTTTGTTTCATCCCTTCTTGAACATCTGCACCATTACATCATCTATATCTCCTGGCACACTGTTTTCCTTCAGCCCCCTGGAAAGCAACCCCCCCAATTCACATAATCAAGCAACAACTTCTGTCCTTAGATGTTGCATTTACATAAAATACCTCATGAGAGGGACCAGATATAATTTGACTAAAGATAAACACATAGATGTGTTTCTCTAGATCTTTCTGGGACAGTAGTCCTCTAATCCTGCAAATGTTCTTCAGGTGATAGAAGGACAATGTTGTAACTGTATTTACAAAGTTACAAAGTCACATCCACATTTGGGACCTGGTCACCAGTTTGTAGCTTTAATAACTGAAGCTGTGTGCTGCTGACTCAGCTTCAGTCAGCAGCACACAGCCTTTTTGGACCTCTTTAGGTCCAAAAAGGCTGTGCTAGTTTTACAACCAGGCTCAATGGTAGATAGGCTCAGCTAAGTATGAGTGTACATGTTAGAACTTTTCAACATATGCACAAGACATCATTATTTGTAAAGTATCTCTTATTTAAACCAGGTTAAAAAGCATTGATGTTTTAACTCTTACATTCAACCTGCCTGATATTTGGCTAAATGCATAATATTGGGCAGTTGCACCTTGTCCAATATTTTTGTTGGTATTGTTGTTGTAGCTGGTTAATTGACTGTTTTTTGTTTTGTTTTGTTTTTTTGTTTTTTTCAGAATTAATAGAGTTCATTTAGTTTGCTTAGTTTCATGGTACAGACTTTGTGTGACTTTTCGTTTCATGCAAAAATTAATATTTTATAGTTTGATGTGGACATGACATTCTTTGCAGTAGTTCATCTCCAGTAACTGTGTGAGTAACTGTAGTAGTGCTGCATCTTCACATTTTTCTAAATCCTGAAATGCTAAAATTCTGCAGTCCTTATTTTTATTTGGTTTTGGAAGAATACCTTTTGTCAAAGAAAATGTCTGGCTTTTCAGGCAATTTTACAACTCACATAAAGCCAGGTGGTAAAAGCTTACTCCAGCGCTCCAAATGCCACTTTTGTATGCGGACAGCCTTGGTTTGTGGAGAAAAATAAGCCCTACACTTGTAAACAGTGTAGGGGCTGCAGAGCAGCGTGCCCCCTCGTGTGACTCTGCAGGACACAGAAGGATGGTAAATACAGGCATGGCAGGACAGAGTGACTAGATCCGCAGCTTCTCACCACCCCCACTGCTTTTCATTCAGTCCTCCACTCCTTCCCCAGCTGTCATTATCAGCACCACAAGGCTTAAGCTTAGCCTGTGCAGGCAACTGAGCAGAAATAAGCCGACACCCTGGCCACAAATGCTGCATTCATCACAAACGAGCACGGAGCAACATGAGACCGCATCCTGTGTAAGAGTGCACAAGAGGTTAACAGGACAATGTTGTCAAACAGATAGCATTATTTTACACAAAAAAATTCAGGCTTTTTTAGGGAATTTTGTTTTGGTAAGAAAATGATGCACATTTTCTCAGGTAAAAAGCCCCTGAAATAGAACTTATCAGCAGACAGCGCACGACCACAACAGCAAGTTTATCAGTTACTCTGAAACCTTTTAAAATGAACTATGAGGAAAATTTTATGTGAAAATTATTGTATATGCCTGTGAAAGTAGTCATCCAGTTGTAATAAACTGATTCAAAACGTCAACTGCTTTAAGAATTTCCTGTTGGCTTCCTGCAGTAATATAATGGATGGCATGTTTTATATTGTACTCATCTCTCTAGGATAGTCAGATGCATTATGTATAATAAAGTGTCTTGGTAAATAGGAAAATACTCCCTCAGTTCATTGGTTTTAATGTTTAAAAGGTTCAAGGCTCTAGCGCATTCTAAAAGTATTTCAGTCTAACCCAAAGTGATTAAAACTACACATGACAGATTCCCCCATGATGTTGTTCAAAACAGAAAAAGTTTAAAAAAAATTAAGTACACCCCGAACTAAGTACAAGCAAAGAAGAGTTTGGTATACTGAGTCAGAGAATAGGACTTTTCCTTTGCTGCTACCTTCTTCTCTAAATTACGGGGATTTGAAGACATTTGTAACATTATGATTGAAATATGTGTTGCTTTTGATGGATTCACATTCTGAATCGTCTGTGTACAGTTGTCACCAGAATTTTACACGCAACAAATAACTCATACAAGGTTTTTTTTTCTGTCACTGTAGGAAGTTAAATAAGACCAAACATCCCTTGTTTTAGGTTGGTTAGAATGAACAAAATTATTTCTATTTGCTTAATCCCACAATAATGAAAAGAAAAAAAGAAAATGTCACAGATCTATCCATTAACCTCTCCATACAAACATATCCTCAGTATCTGGTAGCAATGCCTATGAAGTGCATGACCTGGGTCAAACGTCTGTGGTTTCCTTCCACCAGCTTCTCACAATAGCTTCTGGTCCATTCCTCCAGACAGGACTGGTGGAAGTGACTCAGGTTCCAAAAGAACCTAGTTGCACACCTACAGAGGTGTGTGAGAGGGTTCGCTCTCACACACTCCTCATAAGGTAATGGTATTTTACAGCTGTAGTTGGCAAACTGCAAGTCAGTTAAGCCTCCATGTCTGCTAAGGTGCAGAGAGCAGCTTTTCTACACCAGCAGAAAGTTCAACGACTGAAATCTATTATTTTTGCTAAAATCAACATATTAACAAACATAAATAAATAAAGTTATAGATTCTATTTTAACAGTTGCAATTTGTTATGTCACCAGCAATTCAAGAAGTTCTTAATTCTTTGTTTTAAATAACTGACAAGTAGATCATGTTATGCTTTTGAACTTTTTGTAAATATCATAATAAAATGAAAAGGGTGTAATTCTGTGTATATCTCATACTTGCCCTCTATAGATGTGACCCTGTTCACCTCACCTTACATAAGTCAATGGGTCATTCATGGGCCTCTGAAGGCATGATGGCATCTTGAGGAGGTAATTACACTATTTGGATGTAGTGTGTTGGAGAAGAGACAAATCATAGAGGGACCAGAAACTGACACAGCTCGGATCAAGAGTTGGTCAGATGTTTGAAGTTGTTTGATGAAATGTTTTAGTTGATGGAATGTACAGACAGAACCCCCACAGATCTCATGGATGATGTGTGAGTTTTAACAAGCAATTTGAATGTAATTACACTGCAGCTTCACTGGGTGGGGAAATGAGAGGCACCGGCATGGACGCTGCCGTGAGGGCTTCACTGTCAGCTCTGATGAAGGATAGTTATAGGTTGGGCTTGCATCAGAGTGTGTGATGGAGTGTGACTCAGTTTTAAAGATGCATTTTCTTTTTCTCTTGTAACATTTAGGCATAAAATTAACAATTTAGATTTTCACTGGAAGAGTTTGGACTTGCTTTGACAGCTTGGGATAAAAGTGTTTTATTTGGAAATTAAACAAAAAGCATTCAGAGAAAGCATTCATACAGAACAAGCATCCATTTTTCAAAAACAACAAAATAATGTGTTGTTATTAAATATATGTATTTATTAAAACCTGATGTCTTCTAAGCTGACCTGTGACTGTAGACTACTTCACTCACACACACCTTGGATCTCCATGGAAATTCTGTTAAGACCTGATATTAGGACTTTGTGATGGCCATGCCGCAACAGTGACTTTGTTGTCCCGAAGCAACTTTGTAGCAATATTGCCTATAAATACACACACACGCACACATATATGTCTGCGGTTTACTAATGTGTTTTTCTTTACACAACAAATTTGTCCATGACCTCAAAGAACTTCAAAGCAGTGAAACATGAGAATGACCCCAGGCCTTCTTTCTGTGTAAGCACATTACTGTCATGGGTCTGGAAATCAAGTCCATGGGACATGATCACCATTAAGAGAGCAGTGATGTCTCTGTAAGAAAAGACTGACTGTAATGAGGCCGACTCATTTTAGCCAATCTGCTCATTTTGTCATCTAAAACATCTTGAGTCCCATCTCAGATTAAAGCTCCACAACTAATTATCTCTCTTACACAGTACAACTAACTGACTCAGGTCAATGGATATATAAATGTGTTAGATATGATTCATTTACCAACCCAGAAATGTCTGGTGGAATTATTCCACACTGCACGACACACAGCAACATTTCCCTTTTGACCCCGATGTTTATGTGTAGCCTTAGGAAAGTTCAAGAACTCTGATGTGAGGAGATTCATTTCTTCATTAAGTTATCTAAAATCTAGCTAAGAGAAACCAGCAACAAGCTCATTAATGTTCTGATAAATGTAAGATTAGCATTGTTAATGACAGACAGACAAATACTAAATAAAAAAAATCTATTTAATTAAGTTTTGTTTCTTTTTACAGTGCCAATTAACAATATGGGTAATCTCAAGGCATTATGCAAAAAGAAGACAAATAAAAAAAAATGCTTCTGATCTGCTAACCTGAACAGTTGAGTGTAATTTAAAACAGTTATTTAATTTGATTTTCCTCTGGACAGTTCTTTGCATCATGTCATAATGTTATTCCCTCATCAAACCCATATCTAGAGTACTGCCTTTTTTTTCTTTCACACATGCTTGAGAAATCCTTTAATCTCCATGGCAACCATTCAGCTCTGGAAAACGCCTGGGTGGACCAAGCCCCGCCTTCAAGTCGAAGCTGCTCCTCTGAGCCCAATCAGCTTCTTCAAACTCACTGGCAGCAAAAAGAGCATCTGCTGTGCTGCTTCTTAGTGAAACACTGGAAAAAATGTTGTTCAGTAAGAGATGTTGTGAGGACTTCCTGAAGGCGGAGTTTCAGAAAGAGCAGGACTTTCTTAAAGAGACAGAAGCCCAATTTGGAGTTGCTAATTTACCAAGTCAAATTTGATATGTATAACATTTTCATAACAACAAAAGATAACATAGTTACTTAATTATGCTATAAGATTATTCAGTGTGACTAGAAAACACATAGTAATGGATCTAAAAAAAACATTATTTGCTGATGCAGATGTTAGTGCTGATATATTGTGCATCTAGAAAAGCATTTCATGCAATTTGCCACAAGTCATGTAGCAGAAAGAGCAAACCTGCAGAAGATACTTTTAGATACCGTTTGTCAAAACTGAATGAGCTTGAGATGTTTTCCAAAACAATTAGTAAAAACAAAAGGTAAAGACATAACACACACATACAAAGCTTACAGATAGAGATTGTCCTAAAAGTATTGGATTGGGGAAGATAGAATACAAATTCACATAAGTTTAAGATATTCAGATTTGAAGTATATTTTCAGATATTAGTTTGTAAAAAAAATAAATAAATAAATACATTGAAAACCATGCATTTCCTCAGTCTCAGACTTTGCAGTTAGAAGCCAAGTTTTGCTTTAGATAGAATTACTTAGAATTCCAATGGAATATAGAAATTTGCAGTTATAGTGTGCGATTAGGTTCAACAAGCATACACATTCTGCAAGGCACTAAGGCATTGTACTATCTGAAGCACACAAGCCCAATGTGGAGGCATAGACACCTCATCCCCAGCACTGCATCACAACAGGCTTTAACTGCAGGCTGATGAGACAATCCATGCAGTGGCCTAAAAATTCAAAACAATTCAGACTGTTTACATGAACTCCATAAGCTCTCTGGTCATCTGACAAGGAAACACGAATCAAGTCATGCACTCATTTTACAGCAGCACAATATTAACACAACGTTATTCTAGTAAGGATACATTAACATAACCTCATGATATATCTATATATATATATATATATATATATATATATATATATATAGATATTACAGTGTTATATTCTATTACAGTCCAATTCTTGCTAGTGTTGCATGCACCACAATTGTTAGAATTATTATGTTTTGTTATCTTTCTTACATTAGTAGTTTTATATTACTAATTGTTTTTCATTTAAAGGTTTAGTGTTCTCACCCCAGAGAGGTGGAACTTCTTAAACTGTATGCAAGACATAACTAACGTTTCCTTAACCTCAAGCATCTTTTTGCAGGTGATGTCTAAATTTTCTTTAGGAGATCTTCCTGAGATACTCCTTAGTTGTAAAACTGTATGTGTGTAGAATTTAGTTTCTGTTTCCCCCCTTGCTTGTTATCAGGATAGCCCCCCTTTTGTTAAGATCACTCTCCCACATTCCATTCACTCCCTTTCCTTGCTAATAAAAAGACAAGTTC
Source organism: Alfaro cultratus (assembly GCA_903066825.1). Taxonomy (NCBI): domain Eukaryota; kingdom Metazoa; phylum Chordata; class Actinopteri; order Cyprinodontiformes; family Poeciliidae; genus Alfaro; species Alfaro cultratus. Next base: position 13,857 of record CAEFZX010006864.1, read on the forward strand.
TGCAGCAGAATGGCAGAACGCAAGGAGATCAGCTTGTAGGAGCGGATCCTCTGTGCCTTCTCAATTCTTGCAAGAATTTGGTTGAAAACTAAGTAACGTTGTCTGTGGTTCTTTTTTATATAGGTTTAGAAAATACCTATCAACAATATTCAAAGTCAAACACCATAAAAATCAAAAAAAGGAAACAGGTCTGATTGTCTGGAATATTTATGGGTTAAAGTAAAGAAACGTATGTGAGATCTTATGGCAAAAGCCATCAGAGTCAGTGAAACTGGAATTTTATAGGTTTTAAAGTAGGCTCTGAACATAATAAATGACAGAATGAAAGAGGAACCTAATTTAAAGTAAAGGTAAACTGGGCTTCTCCTCACAGTCATGCTTCTCTGCTTAATTTCCATTCCTCTGACATCAAACATGACCAGGTTCATGTTTGATGAATATGAACCTGTTCATGTTCATCATGAACAGGTTCATGATGAACATGAACCTGTTCATGGTTCATGTTCATCATGAACCATGATGAACATGGTTCATCATGGTTCATTGTGTCTTCATTGAAAGACACAATGAAAGTATCCAAAATTTGTGCTAAGGGTAAGACTAGCACTTCTTCAACACATACTGACTCGAGGGAAGATCAAAAGAAACCATCCAAGAAATTCCTCAAGAAAGAGTAGGGACGTATTTGCTAAAAATGGTGCCCAGGTTCTGAGTAACGTTTTGAGCATAATGCCTGGTTTAATATTTAAAATGAGCGAGAAAACCCAGCGAGAAACCCACATTTCTCGCTGGGTCAAATGTGAGGTCAATATTATTAGCCCACTTTATTTTGGATGCTTACATTAATTTGCTTTACACACAGAAACCAAATTACTTAACAAAAATCAAAGACTTTGATTTTGTTGATCTTTGATCCTTTTCTGTTCTTTGTAAATAAAATAAATTTAGTCTGAATCATAGGAACCTGATTTCCTCTCTTGAAATAAAGTAAACTTAGAACAACTTTCCCATAACTTTGAAATGTTTGAACCTTTAATTTGTGAATCTTGAACAGAGGTTTTCTAAATGTGTTACCCTGAAACAAATAGTTGCCACAACTCTTTAAAATCCTTCATCACCCTGTCAGGTTGAGGCAATTAACAAAAGCCATGTATATCATGTCAGATAATCCTCCTTCTTTTTAATATCTCTCTTTGTATCAAAACATATGAAATAGGGAAATATAACAAAATATACATGAGAACTACCCCAATATCCTACTGCTGCAGTGAAGCAGGTCAGACAAAACCTTGTTCTCTGTGCAACTACTGTGTGTCCAAAGGACTACAGCATGAAATTTAAGTTTGCTCATAGTTGATGATCAAAGTAAACTGAGGTTTTGCAAAACTGTGAAGAAATTCAAGTTATCTGTCATCTGGTTTTGATCTTACTGATATAGACAGACAGCCACATGGCAAATTTGTATGAAAGGATCGAAGGAGGGAAAGAAACTCAAAAGGCAGTGTGTTTTAAAGCTTGACCTTCTACAGTCATCTCTTCAGAGAAGAAAAGAATAATGAACACTAAAACCACAGTCTGTATGTGTAAAAATGGGCTCTGCTTTGTCACCTCTGTTTACTGTCTCTTCCCTAGCTGACGCTGCCTAACTGAAGCGGGGATCTTTTTGGGGTAAATAAATCTCCCTCACATGTTCCTGTTCTGATCTCAGGTCCTTCTGTTTGCACTGCCTTACTTTAAAAAACAACCTTCAGTCTCAAGAGGAAAGCAGGAAAACAAAAACACCTTTGGACAGTGAAATTGCCTTGTCACACAAAAAGAAGGCATTATTGTGATAAATCACCCCATTTTTTTCCATAACTAAAGTCTGCCATGGTGTACCTTCCAGTGGCACCTACCATCCTGAGCTCTGATATGGATGGACTTCACAGAATAACAGAGACTATGGCACCTCACAGGAACACTTACTGGGTCAATTGTTTTTATTATATCTATTCTTCCTCTTGGTCCAATTGTGAGACAACTTGGGAAAATTTTCTATTTTTATGCTGATGATACTCAGTTTTACGCAGCTACCAGGACAACTTCACTTGAGGTTTTATGAACTCTCAAATTTTACATCTGCAAAATTGCCAAAAATTAGAAACATTTTGTCCATAAGTTATGCTGAAAAACTAGTCCCAGGATATATAACTTCAAGGCTGGGCTACGGAAAGTTTTTACTATCAGGAAGTTCAAAGAGTGCTGTTAATAGTTTTAAATTCCTAAACTACAAAAAGTATTTTTATAAATCTGTTTAATTCAATTCATAGTTGATGAGTTCAAATGTTGTAGATTTGCACCTAGAACAGATTGTTCTCCAAATTAATGAGTTCTTAAAAAGGGAAATAGTCCTTTAATATAGTGCTGACAGTGGATTAAAAATCCGGCATAGACTTTAGCATTGCAACGTCCCCCTTAGTGTTTACAAGCTACTCATTTCTTCTTTGTCTTTCTGTTATGTTTTCCTTTCTATACTATAGATGCTATATTGCTGCCACTTGACAGTGGTGAGCCCTTGAGAAATGCTAATTTAACTAGGTGTTCTCATAACACCAGACAAAAAACCTAAGTCATCTACATCAACACTACAGAAACATCAGTCACTAGCTGCTTTTTTCCTAAAATAAAGAGTCCAAAACATAGAAACAGAACAAGACCTTGTTAGTGTCCTGTTTTATTCCTTCCCGCTAAATGAAAAAACAACAATGATTCTGTCCAGAAGTCTTTTAAACATCTAGCTTATGATCCAGGCTCTCTGTATTACAGTAAACACTATAGCCTCTAAAGTATGCAAGTTGAATAAAAAATGTTTTTTTCATGTGTAAAAGATGGCTCTCCTCCACCTCCTCCTAGTGCTACTATTGCTGTCTGAAGAAATGCACCACTCCCAGTCAATAACAACCAATTAGAGCCAGTGGGAGGGTCTTAATGCTGTCAATAAATCATGTGTACTTGTTGCTTAATGTGCTAATGGTGGAGAAACAACTTTCAGTTACAGGAAAACTGCTAATCCACCGTCATTGTTGGCCGTACTAACTAGCCTGATAAGTTGTGTCAGGCTCCGGTGACTAGGAGTTGTAGTGTCGTAGAGAGAAAGGGGGAGACTTTGAGCAGCGCATGCACAAGCATATTTACAGTACTCAGACCTTCCTCCTGGCTCTGACTGGTTGTTTCTGACACAGTTGTGTATTTCTAAGGTTAGTACTTGATGGACTGGAAGAAGGCAGAGGAACTTGATTTTTTTCACACATTATCTTTCTCAAGCTATGCTGTCACAGCAAAGAGAGAATTAGAGCAAATATTTCAAAAACGTAGATATATGTGGGTTTTTTTAAATAAAAGTGTCATACCTCAGCATTAAATCATTTTTAGTAGATCAAAGTAGGTATAAATATTCACTTACTATATATAAACATTTAAAGAAGGAGCTGTTCTTTTACAGGGACATTTGTTCAGTAGGTGACTATGATCTGGACGCCTATAACTCTTTGAAGCAGGTTTTATCTCAGTAACATCATTAAACCTCATGTATCGCGTTAGACCTCTGATGTTGTGGATTTACGTTTAAACACTCACTTACGCAAAAATCTAATATTAAATCTCTGAACAGAAGTTTCTGATTTACATGAGATTGTAAATCAGAATCTCATTGATTACATGAGAATCAAGATGGCGCCGGTGTTTGAGGCTTGCCGTATGACGCTCCTCCTGTTTTGTCTCTGTCT
>CAEFZX010006865.1:0-23741 GCA_903066825.1 Alfaro cultratus
AAAAAAAACCCGGGACGCCCGGGACAGGACGTAAAATACGGACATGTCCCGGGAAATACGGACGTTTGGTCACCCTAGGTAAGGCGATAGAATCGAAGCCGTTTACAGAACCTGAAGCTCAGTGCTGCCATCTGCTGTTAGTTTCGATGCAGACTTGCATCCTGTTGTCTGCTCTGAATAAAACACAGCGCCCCTCGTGGACAATATAGGAACTGCAGATTTTCAATTAAACGAAGTTCGTGTTTTTTTTTTTCAATAATCATTGAATAATGATAATGCATTTAGCCCCCGGGCCTGACTAAATCGTTCGGAGGGCCGGTTCCGGCCCGCGGGCCGTACGTTTGACACCCCTGCTTTAAAGAATCTGTTCCATGTTTAATTTCCTCTGAATCTCAGAGAAACAGATGGAGGAAGCAACTTAATCTCTAGTCTTTCTGAAATTGATGTTCTTGTTCATAGTGTTACTTCCTCATTAGACAATTTGGCCGCCTTAAAGTAGAATGTAATTATCCATAGGAGGTTGGCTCCTAATTCAGATCTGTGTGCTTTGAAGCAGAACGATAGGAAGTTTGAGAGAAAATAGAGCTCTTCATATCTAGATGTCCAACTTGGAAAAATAGTCTACTACTGTATAAAAAGACTCACCAAGTTAGAACATTGTATTATTCATCATTAATAGAGAAAGATAAGAATAATCCTAAATTTCTTTTTAGCACAGTTGCCAAACTTAAAGCCCAGTCAGATTCCCCCGCTCTCAGCAGTAATGATTCTTCTTAAATAAAATTTATTTAGTCAGTTGGGCTTTGTAAGTTGTCAAAAATATTATCTTTATCTAAACCTTCAACCCATCCCAACTACATTATTTAAAGAAATATTCCCTTTGATAACTTCCCAAGCTAGATATGATTAAGTTGCTTAGTACCTGGACATGAACCACCAGCTTTGAAGGTAGCTGTTAAACATTTACTTACATTTTACTACCAAGATCTTTGCATTTTGTTTGGCTGTGATTCCGTCCTAGAGGGCATCAGCTAATAGCTCGTTTACTTCCATGATCAATGAAAATCATCCTACATCAGTTCTTTGTTTCTTCTGCATTCTGCTCTGTCTTCCCAAACCCGGTTCTGGTTCTGCTGGAGGTTTCCTCCTGTTAAAGGGGAGTTTTTTTTTGTTTGGTTTTTTATCTCTCCACTGTCAGTAAATATATGAGGGATTGCTGTAAACTCAACGACACAACCTGACACCTGTCTACTGTCACTACATCCAGGAGGGTGGATGCTGCAAGTCAATCTGCTGACTTTACTGGGGTAGAAACTTTAAACACCATGTTGTCTAATGAACTGATCTTAAGGTGATGTTTGATCATTAGGATTCATTTAAATGTTCCTGGGATATAAATGAATTGACGTTTTCTGTGAAGTGTTTTGAGATCGCGTGCTAATTGGCGCTATATAAATAAATCATATATGACCCATAAACCTGACAGGATGACTTTCTATCTCTGCCTGTTATTACAGGCTTAGGCTGCTGAAGGACAAACTTCACTATCATCCCTCAATTTTCATATTTATGAACTATTGCTGCTATTAACTCCACATATTCTCTTTGACACATTTCTATGTTTACTTGTATTTTGAATCTATCTGTACTGGAATGAATCTATTAACTATGGAATATGAATCGGACCTGCTTGTCTTGTAAAATGAGGGGCTGAACGCAGAATGAGTCCGTTATGAAACAGAAACGCTAACAGTCTGAACCTGGTTGGTGGCGTTCTTGTTCCTCTTGAACTCCTCTCTGGCCCAGTCTCTCAGGTACTTCCTGTCCGCCTCGTCCGGAACGCGGCGGATGGTCCTCAGCATGTTTCTGTAAACTCCCAGAACCTTCTGCCTCTGTAGGAACTGACACAGCAGCTCCTGTTAGCTCCCACCGTCCAGCTCTCGGTCTCAGAGCCGGTCTCAGTTCGGGTTTACCTGCTTCAAAGAGAGCGCTGCTGGCGGTAACCTGGAGCCCATCTCTGTGCACTGGGAGCGGACAGTCCTGGGGAGGGTAACCGCTGCTTCACCGGACTCTGGAGGACTCGCTCCCTTTGGTACAATAGCGCCAGCTGCTGGATTGGAGGTCAACCATCACATAACAGGAAATCATTTTTCTAATAAACTTGTTCAAAAACAACTAAAGCCTTCAATTTTAGTTTAAGCTTAGTTAGTTCAAGGATTTTTGAAGCATCACAAAGGTGATGATGCTGTAAGGGGTGGAGCAGAGGACAGGAGACCAACTGACCTCCAGCCAGTCTATTGACCTTCTTGCATTGCAACATACTGAACTGAGATTTCGATAAAAAGCCACATTACATGTTGAAACAGTTTTGAAAATGGGTTAAACTGATTTTATATACAAGAATATATCAATAATAATGATGGTGATCGTCAAGATAAATATTTCTGAAAATACAAAAACAAAAAAAAAACCCACACAACCTATGAATTAAATTGCCCTGAAAATGTTCTTGAACTCACCTTAGTTACTACCTCTGGTTACTCTTATATTTTTATCATGAATGTCATTTATTGGCCTAAAAGAATAATAAATCCTAGCATTTGTGTTAAATGCCTTAAAATGATTCTGAGACGTATGAGAACATGATTCCTCTCTTTCCAGAGAAGAAAAAGAAATGCTTTTAGAATTATGAGAGGAACACAATGTTTAGTCTGAAGCTCACACTTTGTACTGTTTATGACCCCATGGGATTCCATCAAGAATTTATAAATTTGCTCTTTATTTGCCAGTTACCTGAAATAATTTGTTCCCCTCCATAACAAGGCAACAAATTAATTTATCACATAAATGGATGTTACATCTAATGACTTTTAAGACTTTGACGCCTTCTTTCCTGTAGTTACCTTGGAGAGTTTTGAGAAATCCTGTTGAAGAAAACTCAGATCAAGGCTGGACTACAGGAGGGACGATGTGGCGAAGTAGAACCTTACAACAGCTGTACGTTAGTCCCACTTCATGGCACTTTAGAATTTAGATTGACATTCTATCTGCCTATCAATCCATCACTAAGCTCTAGCAAACCTTCAGTTCATAGATTAATTTTAATTTGGCAGAAATGGAACAGATTGGTGATTATTTGTAAAATTTGAACAGTTTTGATGTCTGCTGGGATTCATTGACTCTGTTCAACAGAATGAGCCATGTATACATATAATGACTGTTAGCTTTGTTTTCTAGCCTTCTGCTACTCCTGATATTTGTTGGTCATGTAAAAATGCACATTAAATCAAAAGAAGGTGATAAGAAAGACGGCAAGTTTTTTGCTCTTAGAGACACTGAACAAAAATAATTAATGAGTTAATTGTTCTTATGAAATCAACACTGACCATAAAACACTTAGATTTCCTCAGACATGCAGGTAGAAGTGAGGAGTCAGTTTTAGCTTTTCTGAGGACAAATTTATAGTTTAACCAAATTCATGTTCTTTCCATAAAACTTTATTATGATCTATTAAAAATAATAGTAAAATAATGACCTACCAACCTGGAGCAGAGTTGTGTTGCTCCTCTGCCAGGTGAGAGAAATGTGGCACAACCTTTACACCTCAGATCTTTACATCATTCACATTAGCAGGTAAATACATAAAACTTAAATATTTCTGCTCATGTACACATCAGAAACTTCTCACATTTCTCCTGTCAGCAGGAGGCTTTCCTTCCACACAATAGCTGAACAAAGTGTTTAAATCAAAGCTTGAGCATCCTGATGGTGTTCCCCAAGGCACATGATTCAGTCCCCTGACCCTCCGTCCCCACATACTGTGACCCAGTGAAGACATGGACAGTCCCGTCCACACAGCAGCTTGACCCAGTCTAACACATTCGAGTCTGTCGTCTTCAGAATAGTTTGTCTATCTTTGCTCAAAATGTTTCATGTTAGATGTTGAAGATTCTAACATGAAACATTATCAGACTGACAGCCAGCTGTCACAGTGGGGAAAACAACAGGCTGAAGGCACATGGTCAGAGGGTCTGCTCTGCAGGTTCCAGCAGTTAGCCGATGCTTCTGGCCGACCTATTGGTCAGCAGCTGTGATGAGCTCAAACCACTGCCTGAGCGCGTCGCTCAGCGTCTCTGGCAGGGCGTTGACGTCCCGCAGGATGACGTAGAAGGGGAAGGGGAACTCGTCCATGTAGGAGCGGATCTCTGGCAGCTCTCCTGGCCCTTTGAAGATGGGCACCTTGATGTCCAGGATGGAGTCCTGCAGCACAGCACAGGGTTAGTATTCATTCTACAGAGGACAGAAGGGTCGGTTGTCATGCTCTCACCCGGGTGTTGGGGTTGTCCAGAACCACAAAGATCACAAAGATGTTAGCTGTGCGTGCTGCCTGCACAGCTGCCACCACGCGCTCCTTGCCCTCCAGGAACAATCCCCTGCCGTCAGACACGATGAGCAGCAGCTGGGCCGTCTCTGAGGGTCATCAAGAGTCAGAGCATGAATCATGATTTCTGCCTACAGAAGCTGATCACTCTGAAGTGCAGAGCAACACTTTGTCCTGCATTTATCAAACACAATCCTGACACACCGTCTCATTTAAAGTCAGCAGCTGTCACAAAGCGTTAATCAGGCTTTTATTACCATCAGGCTATTGAATATTTTCTCATATTATCATTAGTGGACAGGGCTTGTCCTGGGTAGGTTGGACATTTTAAGGTGATCCAGTTGTGGTGAATGATTTATCTTATTTAAGTTTTGTGTTTGTTTTTATGTTACATTATGTAAGGTGACCTTTAGTGTCAAGAAGTGCGAATACAAATAAAATTTATTATTATTATTATTATTATTATTATTATTATTATTATTATTATTATTCAGTAATGACTGGTCCAGCAGTGTGATGCTGGTTTACCTGAGCTCAGAGATCCTGGAATTTGCTGTCGTGCTGAGAGAAACATCTTAGTAGACGTTTCCAGAAACTGCAGAAGAGAACAGAGAACCAGTCAGGCTGCCGTCCCAGAGTCAACAGGGCTCCAGAGCAGCTGACACAAGACTGCCAACAATCCTCAGAGCCGCAGGAGAAACTCCTACCTGAGCTATCCTGGTCTTCTTCTGTTGGAACTGACAGAGGCGTAGAATGCGAGCCCCCGACTCATCGTTAAACTGCTGCTGGAAGGGATGCAGCAGCTGCATCTGCTCCCCAAAACTACACACAGGAGGAGGAGACAGGACTGTTATCAGCTTCACGTTTACATCGAACCAAAACATTCGTTTCATTTCTTCCTCCAGATAAACCGACTGCAGTTCTGTGGTGTGGGTTTATCTTAGTGCTGTCACCTGCACACAGACACCTGGCCGACCTCCAGCAGAGTGAGAGCGTTGATGATCACTGACAGGGACTCAAACGCCAGCTGGAGCACACAGAGGAAGCACAGGAGTCACAGCACAGGAGTCACAGTGTTTACATGATGCTGTCAAATGATTGCACCGTTTTGGGTTCAGAGACAGAAGGCACTTTGAGCACGTCTTCCTTCCTAATGAAGAAAAAGTTGTGAGCTCCGTTAAAGTCCCATCTGCAGTCAGGGTCGTGTACCTGTTTGGAGTGGTTGTCCACCATGCTGGAGGAGTCATCCACTGCTAGACAGATCTGGTACTCTCTCTTGCTGGGCTTGGTCCTCCTCAGCCAGATCTTGTCCTTTCTGAACTGACTGGCGATGTAAGGGATCACCTTCCTCATGTTCAGCCGCTTCCCCGTGCGGTAATCCCCTCTGAGGAGCAGCCACAAGAAAACACACACACACACACACACACCCATAACCAACACGTGGTCATCTCAGGGTTCTGACCCAGCAGGGAGGCAACACAGCCATACAGAGTGTGTGCACTGACCGGAGCTTGGCAGCCTGTGTGGGCTCCAGGATGAGGCGCAGCTGCTCACACAGCTGCTGGGAGAGGGCAGAGGTCAGGGCCTGGTACTGGAGCCACATGGAAGCTGCTGCAGCCTCCTGGAACCAACAGAGCAGCAGGGAGAGTCTGAGCTGCAGCAAACACCAACACCTTCCCCACATTCAGAAGCCACGCTGCATTAGAACAGAACTAGCCTGGTAGAAATCAGACCCTTGCTCTACACTTTGCTTCCTCCAGAGGCTCTGGGCTCTCACATGTTGAGAAAGGATTGCTTCCTGGAGGCGTGGACTGTGTTCAGGTTTGAAAATTTATCCAGTTACTAACGTTTGCCTGTGACATGTCAGTTTGATGGTAAGAAACTTCCTGAAAAAGTACTTCCTTTAATCAATCGATCACATGTCAAAAACATATAATACACACACACACACGCACACGCGCACACGCACGCACCATATGATGTGTGTATTGATGCATTCCCTCTTGAATAATTGCATATGGTTAGATTTGTATTATGGTTATATTTGTATATTTGTGTTATTATGTTATATGTTCATTATTCGTTAAAGTTGTATTATTAGCCTTAAATGGAGTAGCTTATCAGTTGATAAGTACAATTTTCCCTTGGGACTCAATAATACTCTCCTCTCTTCCCTGGTAAAACCACCAGAATCTCTAGTTAATCTGAACTTCCTGCTTCCTGAAATGCTAACAGAATCCAGCTCACTGGTGACCTTGTTGTCAGATTCATTTTTGACATGGGGAGAGGATGTGGGGGCTTTGTCACCCTGTTTGTACATGTCAGGTGTACATGGTCAGTGGTTGATGTGTAACCTTTGACCCCAGGATGCTCGTTGTTAGTAGCATCCTGGGGTCAACCAGCTGAGAGTGCCTCACCTCCTCCTGGGTTCCTGGAGCCAGCTGACGCCAGGCCTCCAGCTGCAGCTCCAGCTCCCTCCTCAGCTCCTCTGGGTCTCTCTCTGTCTTCTACAGAAACACATCTGCAGTTAATAATAATTACTCCTTGCAGTATTGTCTGATGTTATTAGATTTTGGTGCATTGATGCTTCAGGACAGGAAGCAGCGGTCAGGGCTCCACCTGCTCAGACAGCAGAAGGACAGCAGGAGCCGTGTGAATGGTGGATTCAGAGCTCCTGGTGGATCGCTCTTCCTCTCCAGGAGGCTGTCGCTCCTTCAGCCTCTCATCTTCCTCATCCTGCCTCTGCTGCTCAGTCTCTCCGCTCTCCACACCTGCACAACAACAACATGGAGGCTGAAGAAGGAAGGGGAGGAGCCTTACACACCACGATGAGTTCTGATCTCTGGTCTGGTCACATCCGGACCAGACCAGAACTGGAAAAGAACCAGAACAAGGACTGGACCAGACCAGAACCAGAACCAGACAAGACCAGACCGGTCCAGAACCAGAACAAGAACCACATCAGAATCAGACCAGAACCAAACCAGAATCAGACCAGAACCAAGCTCAGTATTCAGGGTCATGAGGAGGAATCGGAAACCTTTCTGGGAGAACTTGGAGGTCTCCAGCTGCTCCGGCTTCAGCTCCTCTACATCAGCAGACTGGAGCTGTTCCTCCTGGTCCTCTGTCTCCATGGCAACATCATCATTTCCATCGTCATCCTGATCCTTCAGAGGTCCTGATGCCTTCTGTTGCTCTGCACTGGCAACATCTGAAAGCAAGAATCAGAGGGTTCCTGAGCTCCAGAGCGCTGTGTGTGCGTGTGTGTGATCACTGACCGTAGGTCTGGGAGTCGTAGGCCGTCTCCCCGGGTCGGATGTGTTCATACAGGTCTGAGTCGTGCTGGCTGTCTGCCTGCCTGCTCTCAGAGCGCTCCTGGCTGCTCTCTACCGTTCGCAGGCGCTTGTTGACGCGCTCGCTGTAATCCCCCGTCGAACGCTCGTTATCCGCTTGGCCCGGTTTCCTCTTAAAGCTCTGAAACAGGAAGCGGAAGAACATCGTTCCAACTGAACACAAACATGGAGAACAGCAGAGTGGGATGAAAGAGAAGTACCTGAGTCTGGCTCTGAGTCTGCTTCTGAGAGGCCATCCTGGCTGTCAGCTTGGACTGGTGGCCTTCTGATTGGCTGGCATCAGCTGCACCGCTGCCATGCTCCTAGACGGGGAAACAAAAAACCAAGCAGGAAAACCAAAGAAGCAGGCCTGTATTAGTGTCACTTTAAGTTCACTCTACATTTCTCAAACTGTTAATTCCTCAGTCCTGATTCAGCCTGATGATGTTTCGGATGTCTGACATGCAGCTTTACATTTGACTTCTAGCTTTGAAGAGGAGACCATGCCCCCTTGTGGACTGGAAGCTGAGGCTGCAAACCGGGCCGTGTTTGATAGTTGGTTCAAGGTGTTTGTGCTAATGTTCTGCCTTGAATCCTATTGAAAACTGAGCATGTGCTCCTCTCAGTCAGTTGCTAACACCAAGTTAAGAGACGTTGTTATCTGAGGCAGAGAATCCATCTGCCTTTTACTGATGATCAGAAATTTTAGAGGCCAGAAATCTCAATCAGCTGTAGAAGAACCAGATGTGTTTTATTTTAAATAAATGAACATGTGTTGATTATTTCAGTGCCCAGTTGATCACTGTTTTCATGTTGTATACCAGAGTGGCTAAACGAGGTTAAGATTTGCCCCAGTCGGGGGCAGCTGGGTGGAACGTTACCTCTTTAGCCTGATCTGTCTCTGCAGCGGCGCCGGCCAGCTCCACAGCAGAGTCACTCTGAATGTTCTGCTCTCCAGTCTGACCGTCTGCACTGTGCTCCTTCCTCTCAGAAGAGCTGGGCTGCTCATCATCATCATTCTCAGCTTCATCCTCCTGCTGGGCACCCAAACAACGAGGCTGTTAGCAGCTCTGGGTTCTGTCACACCATCAACTCTGTTTCTACTCAGACCTTGGGTTTCTCTCCGCTGTCATCTCCAGCAGCCTTATCTTTTTCTTCCTGTGCTTCTCTATTCTCCTTCCCCTCCTTTTCTTCTTTATCTTCATCAGCTGCTTCTTCTTCCCCTTCCTGTTTCTCATGTCCTTTCTCATCCTCTTCCTCAGATTTGGATTCCTGGTTCTGTCCATCGTCTCTCTGGTTCTCCATCTCAGTTTCTCCTGACTCCTCTTCCTCTCCATCTCGCTGTTCTTCCTCTTTCAGCTCCACCTCCATGGCCTTGTCATCGATGTCTAGCGGGTTTTCATCTGAAAAGTCCAAACAGTCAATAAGTCATTCACTATTTGTAGAAACAGGACAAATGGAACATTTAGGAATGAAGAATGCTTTTAGTCTTACATGTTAAACAAAAGGAAAACTTAAAATAGTTCATATTAGAAGATTTGTTCAGCTAGTCAAGTCCTGAATAAAATTATAATTCTAATAAATGGGAAACAAAACAAGAGAATTTTTAAATACAACCATAAGACAGATCTGTTGATCTGGATTCCTAAAGGAAATTGCAGATAATTGAAGTTTTTGTTTTTATCATTAACATCCAGTTGTAATCCTATGACTAGATTATTCAAAATCCATTCAAAAGTTAGAAAGTATCAGAACATGAGGAGTGACAACACACTCATGTGTTTAGACGTTGAGCAGCAGCTTCCTCACCATCACCATCCTCATCATCATCTCCTCCAGCCTCTTCCTCCTGGTCCAGGTTGAGGTCGTCGGGCAGGTCCATGGCCTCTGGTTCTGGTCTCTGCTCCTGCTGACCGTGGTACGGGTCCACCTCGTTCTCATCGAACTCTCTCTGGAAGCCGGAGGAACACACACGTTAGTTTGGACTGCTGTTATTATCCTGAGCTTTTAAAAAGGATGAGACCTCTGGGCTTCTAACAAACGTCTTGAAGTTTTTGTTGTCTTCCATTTTGAAGACAACAAACGGATTTATCTTATCATATTTCTGGCGAACTGATCCTCCGGTTCTGATATGGAGACGACAGGGCAAACAGGAACAGGAAGTAGTGAACAGCTGGAGGGGATGCGAGGTCACCTCGTCTCCTTGCTCGTGGATCTTCTCCGTCTCCTCCTCGCGCTGCTCTTCATCCTGGTCCTGACTCTTCTTGTCCCTGTTGGAGTCGGCTGCATCCAGGTTGTCCTCTTTAGCCACCAGCTCAGATTCGCCCTGCAGGAGGACAGAGGACAACGTGGACATGAAGGTGTGTGAACCACCGTCTCACACACCCTGACACCCTCTGGGATACCTGGTCCATGCCCTGTCCAGACTCCTCTTCCTTCTCATTGCCTTCCTCTTCATCCTCCTCTTCATCATCCCCCCACATTCTCTCATCCAATGTGTCTGTTTGACCTTCTCCCAGGTCTCCCATCTTTTTGTCCAGCTCCTCTTCCTCCTCTTCATCAGACTCCTCGTCTTCACCTATAAACACACAGAGAGGCCTGCGGGTTAATCACAGCATGTCAGAGACATGTCCTGGAGGACACGTCTGTCCCCAGGTTCAACTCACCGCCTTCATTCTCGTCCCCATCATGAACTCGTCCATCAAAGTCTTCAGACATTTCGATGCCATTGTCCTCTGACTTGATGTTCTCCTGATTCTGCTGCTCCTCCTTCTCTGCTCCCTCCTGGAAGGAATCCTCCACCTGCAGGAACAGGAGGATCAGAGATTAACCTGCAGGGACCCGATGGGGCCCGGCCCTCATGATGGGACCCCCCTCAGGCAGCACAGTCATCTGGATTGCAGCTCAAAAACAAAAACAGAAAAATTCCCAAAAATCACTTCCATAAACATCACTGCTGTCAACCTGGGTTCCCCCCAGATACGTAACGAATAAGCAATGTGGAATAGTTAAGGTCAAGGGTTAACAAGGGAATCCTCCAGGATAAGAATGAATATTCTGTCCCAACCTGGGACTGATCAGAGGACAGAAGGCTGTGAAAGCAGATGAACACAGTGTGTGATATGATCTGTTTTTCTCTCACTTTCTTTTCTTAGAAAGAAATTCAAAATGACAGAAAATATTTGTAAAAACTTGCTTCTATTCAGTCATTCTTTCTGGGATCTGACCTGAATTCAAAGTCCAAATAAGCACAAGCTATAAAGATGATGGTGGCCTGAGTGGGCTGACCTCACTCTGAACTACAGACACACAAGGAGTTAGTTGGTGAAAAATAGATCCTGATTTTCCTAAAATTAAGTCTTTGAAAATAGAAAAAATTGATTAATGGATGATAAGATTAATCTTCCCTGGATACAGGTAAGATTTCTGGAGCCTTATCATCTTTTTCTTCCCGTGCTTCTCTATTCTCCTTCCCCTCCTTTTCTTCATCTTCATCAGCTGCCTCTTCCTGGCTAGTATCCGTGGTTGTACTACGGATACAGCCTCCTGCTGTATCCATGGTGATGTTGAGCCTAATGTCCCACATCATCTCAGTGATGTCATCATCAGGCTCTTATGGTGTATGGTGGATTCATGTTAATGGAACATGAATCCATGGCTTGACCCATGTTCAGCTCCTGACCAGCATACTGTCCGTGTGAACTCAGTTTCTCGTCACCTGGTCTTCATTCTCGATCTTGTCGCTGACGTCCTTGGTGCCGTCTCCGTCTCCGATGCCTCCGCCCTCGTAGTCATGGAACTCTGTGGCTCCGTCCGTGTCGCCTCCAGGCATCAGCTCCTGAGGCAGGCAGAACCCCTGCAGGGACACCAACACAGCGGGTCAGTTCTCCCACCGAGCTCCCTTCCTACTGGCTGAACGCTCCGTCACACACTGGGCCACTGCACCTTCTGGGCCAGCTGGGTGAAGATGCTGGACAGCACAGACAGCAGCTTGCCTGTGCTTCTGTGGACTGCGAGCGACACAGAGAGGTAGTAGCGGGCCAGGTCTGAATAGACCCCAAGCAGGGGCAGGAACCGGACCAGCGTCCTGCAGGCCCGGTTCACCTCCTGGAACACAGGAAGCACAGGGATCAGGACACCAGCAGAACCTGCTGACATGATCCATCTGGTACCAGAACCAGATCCTGATTGGATCTGGTTCAGTCAGAAACCAGAGACAGCAGATGATTCTGATCAGTCTTTCTGTTTCCTGTCTGTTGCAGCGCTCAGCGGGTACCTGCAGCTGTGAAGGGGGACAGGAGTCTCTGTGTGTCCTCACACAGCCCAGCAGCTTTGTCACGGCAACGCTCACACTGCCAACGGACAGAGCCTCCACCTCAGCTTCAAGCTCCGCCTCCAAGAGTCGGGTCAGGTGACCAGGCTTCAGCAGGTCCTCCACAGGCTGCTCCTTCTCCTCCTCAGCTCCGTCTGAGCCACAAACAAGAAAAAAGACAGATTTGTGTGTGTGTGTGTGTGTGTGTGTGTGTGTGTGTGTGGGGGTGTGTGTTTCATCCGACTTCAAATACAACTGTAAAGTATTAGAACATTACAACATTTACAATGCCAAGTGCTGAGCTCCATAATCGTAACACATTGACGATTATGGAGCTTTGATTTGCCTCAAAGCTCTAGTCTAATCCCAGACTCAGACCTGGAGCCTGGTTGGACCTGGACGCTCTGGTCCAGTCTGGTCCCAGACTTAGGTCCATCAGAGACCAGAGACTTCATGGTCACCTGTCTTTGGCTCTTCCTGTGTCTGTCCTTCATCCTCAGTCGTTCTCCTCTTCACCAGTCTCTGGACAGCATGCAGCAGGGCGCTGATGTTGGCCTCCAGCTCAGCAGAGAAGAAGCTCCAGAAAGCAGACTGCTGACCTGCAGACAGAAGCAGAGGAGAGGATTCCAGTCTGCCAACATGCCGTCAACAGGAAAAGCACATGAGGTGCGTGTGAGAGCAGAAGCAGGTGAGGTTTGTGTGTTGCATGCTGACCGATAGGCTCGGGCCCCGGGGACAGCAGCTGACTCCTCCAGCTGGTAAACTCAGTGATGGCCGTCTCCACCTGTCCTCGGACGTAGTTCAGACTCTGTGTTATGGTGGGCTGGGTGTTGGCCCCACCCTCCCCGGTAACTGGGGAAAACATGCTCTCTATGCTACTCATCTGGGCTGCCACGCCCCCTAGCTGCTCCATGGCTGAACAGCAGGTGGTAAAGCTGCTCCTGAGGGGAAAACCAAAGGAAACAGATCTGTGTTCAGTTTTTGTCAGAATGGTGGGACTGAAGGTGACTGCATGATGTTGTACCAGGAGCAGAGGATGGACCCAGAGGAGCCCAGCTGCTCCTTCACACTCTGACTGTCCTTCAGCATGGCAGCAACCTGCTGCTGCAGCTGGGTCCAGCTGGGGTCTTCCCTCCTCAGCAGGCAGCCGGGGGGCTGCTGCTGCACTGCCAGGGGGGAAGGGCACATCAGGGTGTGGCGCCTGCTGCTGGCACCCATCTGCTCCCTCTGCTGGGGTTCTTCAGGACAACACTGGAGCAGCCAGGACAGTTGTTGCAGAAGCGTGGCACTCTGAGCTGCCAGCCCTCGGCCTCTTCTGAACCAGTCCTGCAGAGAGTCCTGGGGGGGCAGGCAGCAGCCCCCATCCTCACTGTGGCTCTGGAGGTGGGTCTGCATGTCCTGGAGGCTGGCAGTTAGCTGCCTGGACCAGGGAGAGGGAAGAGGAGGGGGGGACAGCAGAGTGGCGAAACATGAGAAATGTAAATGAAAACGGTCCATGATGCAGGAGTCAACAGGAAACTCAACAACATGGAGTCAACAGGAACTCAACCAGTCAGGCAGCACTTGGTGTGTGTGATGTTTTCTGGGTACTGGTTAGTTTACCAGAACTTTAAACCTAACCAGGTGAGAGTGAAACATCTGTGACCTTGACTAGTGGATAACCTTGGCCTTGCTGGTGGGCAATCCTGGTCCTCGAGTGCCAGTGTCCTGCAACTCTTAGATGTTTCCCTGGTCCAACACACCTGAATCAAATACCTGAATCACCTCCTCAGTGCAGTCAGGTTCTCCTGAATCCTGCTAATGACCTCATTATTTGACTCAGGTGTGTTAAAGTAGAGATACATCTAAAAGTTGCAGGAGACCGGCACTCGAGGACCAGGAGTGCCCACCCCTGCTGTACATCATGTGGTCATGTGCACATTGTCTCTTTGGACTGTTCTGTCATTCATTAGAAGGTGATCTGAACCATTTCAATCAACCACACACTTCAGATCAGCACCATCTTAGAGTTGAACTGATTCTAGACTATGTTGTTTTTTTCTTTGCATATCATGTCGTGTTCTTAGTATTTTTATATTTTCTGACTATATTCTATGGTACATACAGCCTTACATGCTTAACTAGAACCACAGCTAAAGCTGATGCCTCTTCTTTAGGTTCTCTTGATGTGACTCTGCCTGATCCAGATCAACTCAGAACTAATCCCACTATCTGCTGCATAACATATTAGAGTGAAGTCAGTTATAGAAATCAAATTTAACATGATTGATAACCAGCAAAAAGCAGAGAGGAAGTCTGATTGTTCAGCAAAGGTTCAAGATGAGAATCAGCCTGATCCTTCAGAGGTCAGTCAGTCCTGTGATGCCTTGTGATGTTTTTATGTGTCTGAAGCAGTTGGAGCTTTATATTATCCACCTCTACTTGACCTTTTCTTGGACATGCTGAATGCTCTCAGAATGTGTGGGTGTGCTGTGTTTCCTGTTGCCATGCAACGGTACTCCAGCTCAGAGAGGCCTCACCTGAGGGAGACCCAGTGTTGGGTCAGCTGGGCCAGCCGATGCCTCTGTCTGAGCAGCAGCTTGAACAGGTGGGAGGAGAAACCTCTGCAGCGCTCTATGTTCCCAACACCGAGCTCCTGTAACCATGGAGATACACAACACAGACAGGACAACAGCAGGAGATCAGTGCTGGTCTAACAGAACAACAAGAACATGTCCAGAAGTCTAAAGAAGTCTTGGGTTATGAACAACCTTTTTTCAGTAAACTAGGAAGTGTTTCTGTATTCAAAGAAGCACCTGATGTATTAATAAGGATTCATCTGCAAGACTGCTTAGTGTCAGAACAGTTTTGGGGCTGTATAACATGCACATACACACACAAAAAATCTATGGTGACATATTTTGCTCACAAGTTAAGATGTATAAAACTGAACGGCTCCCTCTGGCTCTCTCCATCAGCTTGCTTAAAATTTCCATCAGTAGAACTGAGTGAGCTCTATTATATAAAACCACACTACTGCTCACAAACGTTCACTTCTGACCTAAGCCCACCACTCATCCCCACAGCTTCCTTGTGTGACTCATTAGCTTTATCAATCTGTAGCTAACACAGTTCTGTATGTCTCCCTTGTTTTTTCCTCAATTCCTTTGTCATCTTGATCATAGGATCTTGAAAGGTCTTGCTCAGCCTTGGCAGTCATCAAAAACTCTACTGCCAGCTCTCCCAGACACTTCATACCTCCACAGCTACATCAACAGCTGGATTAGTTTGTAGTTTTTGATGAAACAGCAGTGCAGCTGTGGACTGACCGCATCATCCAAACATCTGAGATGATGTTAAATCTGCTGATTTTATCGGATGTCCTCACATTACCATGAACGCAGACAAAGCTAAGACTTTTGATGTGTGCCTCACCTTTGAGGCGTGCTGGAGAGCGGTCCGCAGGGCCGTCCTCCTGGCCCATGAACAGTAGAAGTATTTCTGGCATCCTTCCCAGGCTCCCAGTAACTCTGTAAACAACCTGCAGCATCAAGTTTTGGGAGAAATGAGCAACTTAGACAAAAGAACGGAACACTGCTAGGCACGCTGTGTGGGTCTTTGTGAATCAGTTGCGCTTACACATGCTCAGGCTGGCCCTGGGTCTTCACAGCAGAGAGAGCAGTGGTCATCTCTAGCGGGTGCATGCAGAGGGTGCTTTCTGGGTCAGTGGTTCTGTTCCACATCAGCCCTTTGCGGTACGACAGGCCTAACCGGGACAGAAACAGCGTCAAGCACCTACCTAGCAGAAGTGAGACAGGCTGAGAGACAGCGATGAAGAGGAAACAAACCTATTTCAGAGAGCATCTTGAACAGGTCAGACAGAGCTCTCTGCTTCTGCTGAAGGATGTGCTTGACCTCCGTCTGCTGCTTTTCTTTGGCTGCTGCTGTGTCTATGCTGAGGCTCTGCAGGTCTCGTAGGTTGCTGATTATCTCACCTGAATGAGACCAAGAGTTAAACAACAGCAGCAAATAAATATGGTATTTGCAAAAAGGTAAACAAATTCAATTAACCCTTTCATGCATGAATTATGGTACTTTATGTCAGGACTGTTTTTCAGTGTTTTGTATTTTTTTAAGGAATAAAAAATGGTAGGAAATAAATTTGTACACAATCTTTTTTTTTTAGAATTTTTTTCTAGATGATCAGGTGTAATTGTTATTTGGAAAACACATGAGTATCATTAGTATTCAGGTGTTAGTTGGTGTCACAATGTTTTTTTACCTGCAAGAGTCCTCTACAGTAGAAGGAGGGACTGGATATTTATGAGTTGCTTTTCCGTCTGTTTGCCATATTAGATTTAACAAAAATGTTCTTGCACTTGCAGTGGATGGACAGTAGTTGATAGTGTAATGTATGATGCACTAGTGTCCACTTCAGTGGTTAGTGTGCATTTATAACATAAAAATACACAAGAAACACAAGAAAATGGCTTTTAATTAGCTGTCCACTGCATTGACCGTTATGCATGAGAGGGATAAAGTAGAAATAATACCTAGACTCCATACATTTGTAATGATCTAAATGACATTAACGGTACATTTGGTCAAACCTGACCTGTGTTTTGCAGAAACAGGAATGTTACCAGTAAAACAGTCCAGATCTTCAGCCAGTTCAGGTACGGATGTTCTCTTCAGCAGCTGGATGCTCATCTTCTTCATCTTCCGGAACAAAACAGGCAAACGGGCCTGTAAGGAAGACGATCCAGCGCCTTCCTCCAGGTCCTCATTCTATAACAAATTTATGGTAAAAACAGAGAGAACAAACATGTGATTAGCAGGTCAAATAGCTGAAGTCACAGTCAGAGGGTGTCTTGGTGTTTGGGGCGTTTACCTGAAGTTCCCTGCCCTGGCCAGGCATGGCGCTCTTCAGCGCCTGATGAACCCTCTGGATGGGAGCGTCCCCTGACCCGGCGGGCTCTGGGTCCCAGCTGGAACTGCTTCCTTGTTCCACCAGCGCTGCTAGACTGGGTCCACTCAGAGCATCCTCAAACCTCTTCACAAACTTGAAGAGAGTGCTAAGAGAAAGCAGAGTGCAGAGAGGACGATCTATGATCCATAATCCATAATCAGATTAAAGCTGAGCCCAGGTTCTTATGCACCATACCGCTGCGTCTTCTCCACTGACTGCTTGATGGACCAGTAGCTGACATCATTCCACTTGGAAATCTTGACAAAGTCCTGAGAAAGAAGGTGGAGCTCATCAGTGGGCATTCACGGGGTCTTTGAGAAGTTGCTGGGGCATGATGGGAAATGAATGCTTTCATACTTTGAGCTCTTTCTCAATGGGCTGCCTGAGATGTAGTATCTTGGCCTGGACGGACTCAGAGAACTGGCTGTAGTACTGATGAAGGTTCCACAGAAGCCGGGACAAAGACTCTGGAAGGGAAACAACAGGTCATCACAGGCAGAACCTTCAGCTGGGTTCACTGGTTCTGTTCACACACGAGCGGATCAGAATCATCTTAAGGGTGAACATACGTCATCTTGAGAACTGAAATCAGCTCTGGTTGATGTAGATGTGATGAGATTTGTGTTTGTTTGCAGAAAGTCGACACCAAAGTATCTCAGCAGAGTTCTGTGTGAAGTGTTGTGTGATTGGTCAGAAGTTTGTTGAAATGTTTTAAGCAGAAATGCCTTCAGACAGCAATATTGACGTTTCTGTTCGGATATCAACCACTGTCCAGTTTCTGTATCTGAGGAAGACATGGGTCATTTTGACGAATATTAATCTGATGCTGTGAGGAATTATGTAGATTTGTACAGATAGAAAATGGAAGGTTGCTGTTCACAGAGGAGGATGTTTGCAGAACACTGTGGAGCTTCCTGACCGTTTCAGTAAAGCAAAGCAGAGGATGCAGGGAGGGGAGAGATGCAGGACTGTGTGTGTGAATAAGAAACCACATGGCTGCACATGGACTGTCTGACATTCACTGCAACATGGTTAAGTTCCTGACAAACCTTCAGATTGATGCTCCACCTGGTCTATTGATCTGTATAACTGTACACACCAAATCACAAATTTCATAAAGAGGTTAATTTTTTTTAGACATTTCCCACCCTGAGAGCTGGGTATGTGAGCCCAGGACTGACCTTGACCTGGGAGATCCGGCACCAGCAGGAGGTGGCAGTGGAAGCTGAGCAGCATCCTCAGACGGGTGTGGAACTCGCCCAGGGTGGAGCTTTCCATGAAAGCTTCCAGAGTGGAGGACACGGAGGACAGGGACAGGCTGTCTGCCTGCTCTCCTGGTGGGAACAGTCACAGCAAAAGGCCTTTTAGAAGCAGCTGAAGCCTTCTCTCTCTGGTACAGGGCTGGGCAGCTCCAGGCCTGGAGGGCCGGCGTCCTGCAACCTTTAGATGTGTCTCTACTTCAACAATGAGTCAAACAATGAGGTCATTGGCAGGATTCTGGAGAACTTGACTGCACATATGAGCTGACTCAGCTATTTGAAGTGTGTTGGATCAAGGAGATGTCTTAGTGTTCCAGGACTGGGTCTGCCCACCCCTGATCTAGTAACCTAACCAAGGCCACCAAGGAAAATAGATTTTATTCTCAGTCTAGAAAGGAAAAAAAATCCTCATGTTTATTAAGAGGATATGTATTTATTAAAAACACACATTTGAACTGAACTGTCATTCTGACATCCGTCCTAAGCCTAGGCTGACTCTAGATCAGCCTGAGGATGGCTCGGCAGCTGAGTGGTTGGGTCTACCTGTGTCCGCCTCCTCTCTCTGTTCCTGGAGGTAACGCTCCACCAGCTGGTAGAGGGAGAACCAATGTTTGGTGGATTTCTCCGTGTGGCGCTTCAAGGCGTTGTCCAGGCTGCTCGACCAGCAGCTGCAACACAGGGACCGTCCAGGAAGTGGATCATTAACATTTTAGGCTAAATCAACTCAAACCTACTTCAGGGTAAAGAACAATAAGAAAACTGGCCAGATCAGATCAGGAAGAACTGGATCCCTTCCTATCTTACTTCAGCTCCAGTTTGCGCCACTGGATGATCAGCTGAGTGACTGGTTCCAGTTCCTTCCGAACGGACACGGCACGGCTGGCGTTATTCTCCCAGTCCTGATTGGTTGACGGAAAACAGAGTGTGACCAACAGAAGCCAGCTGAATGTTTGATAGTCCGCTAGGTCAGCGTGTGGGTGAAAGTGTCTCACCTGCGCCTTGCCAAGCAGAATCTCCAGACCGTTGAGGAATTTGGCCAGAGGGCAGGCCAAGCTGAACGACCTGATCCTGTCCATGACCACGTTCAGCTGCACAACACAGGAACAGTCGTTACACTCAGCACTGGACGCAACTCTGTCATTATATTCTGTCCTGCAACATTTAGTTACAATGAGCTGCAAAAGTATTCACACCCCTTGAACATTTTCACATAACAAAACGTCTTGTGTTTGTGTCAGACCAACAGGTAGAGAAGATGATTGTGAAGTAGAGCTCAGTCACAGCTGCAGCTCTCCACCTGCTTTGCACTACAAACGTTGTGTCCATTCTTCTGTTTCCTTCTGCAGAGTTCCATCTCTCGCTTTTGTTGCCAACCCAAACAAGCCTTGGTGCATTCTGTGAGAAAAACTTTAAATCTTGGCGCTATGGGGGTTGAGGCTGCAGAGAGCCTTATGCAGTGTGAGAAACACAAAGCTCCTGCCAAGAGCCACAAACACATCCAGAAACATCACAGTTTATAATCTTTGACCGTAATACAACAAGATCCTCCAACCATCCTATATGTTTATAGTTTTTTTGTTTGTTTTTTTCTTAAGTTTCATTCCAGGTGGCATTAAAGAGGTCTTAAAAAGTCAACTTTCTGAAACCTGCAACTGTCTTAACTGTTATTTAACTAATTAAAGTTCAGATTGAATCAAATTGAAAATCTGTGGCAAGACTTGAAAAGACTTGAAAATTGATTTTCACACATTTTCACCACTAACGGAGTTAGTTAGTGGTGAAAACAAACATCACTGATCATGATAAATTTGAATTGACCCATGAGAGACACAAAAAAGCTAGTTAGCAAGGGCTAGGGAACACAGCTGGAGTTCTGAAGGCCAGAGCAGCTCTGTAGGATTCAACAACATCTCTTCAACCTCAACCTGCTACAGGAGAAGGTTCCACTGTTGTTGAAGACATCCTGCCTGGTTCTGGTACCAAAGAAAACAGAGCCATCAACAACTATAGACCTGTTGCCACCCATGTTCTTACATCACGAAGGTCCTGGCCCACCTGACTAAACAGACAAGAACATATAAAAACCCCCTGTGGTTTGCTTATCACTATGGAGTTGGGGTTGATGATGTCATCACACACCTGCTTCAACAAACCCACTGTCATCTGGACAAAGCAGGCAGCGCTGTGAGGATCATGTTTTCTGATTTCTCCAGAGCATTTAACAAAATTCAGCCTGATCTAATATCGCTATACTATAGTGTATGATTAATAATATAATATACATCGATGGCCTCACTATGAAGATGTCTGTGAGCGACTCAAACTTGCTACACGACATTGAATATGGCTGTTCCGACAAAAATTTAAGACCTGTGCTGAATGTATTTAAGGCCAACTTACATCTCAAATGAATTTAAGACCTTTGTAGGATGTGTGGGCTGCCTGTATAATCACCATGTTAAACTGAAATCAGTAGACAGACAAGCCATGTGTCCATGGCTGGTGTGTCTGCAGGAGGACTGACCTGGACCAGAGCAGGGTGCTCCGGCCATTCCTCCAGCCTCGTCTTCACCGCCTCACTCAGTTGTTCCAGAACAGGCAGGCAGAGGCGCGCCTCTCTCATGTTAGGCTGCTGGTAGAAGTCATAGGGCCCATCTGAGGAGAGTGCCAGCTCATCAGAACCCCCGGAGCCCGACACAGTGTTCTGGAGGAGGGCAGAGAGCAGCAGGCCGCAGCCGGCCAGCTGAAGGTCCAGCTCCGAATCTAAGCAGGAAATACAAGTTAACTGTTCCACTCTGGCTTGAATAGTAAACCTTTATTAATATCTGACTGACAGAAGTTACTAACCAATCAGATGATAGAAGTGAGTCATGACAGGGGAAGCAATCTGATGGGAAGAGATCAGGGCTTTGATGTGTTCTTTACTGTGATTGGCTGGTGGTGTGCCCTGGTACCACAGTGATTGGGCGTAACCCAGACACACACACTGATGCACCTGGACCAGTGTGTTGATGTCAGGTCCAGACAGAGAGGCTGCAGCAGCTGCCTGCTGGGCTGCATCGGCCTCATGTTCTGGTTCTGTGTCAGCCGGGCCTTCCAGGCTGGGCTGGGACAAAATATCTGAAAAGTCCTGGATAACAAAACCAGATCAACCAATCACAATCAGTGTTAGTAAAAGAGTTAGAGAAAAATGCTCATTCACAATGGAATATATGGAATTTCCTTTGCATTCTATAAAAACTCAAATCCATAAACTGCAAACGAGTAATTTATGCCTGAAGCCCTCGTAGTTTGTGTCCTTCACAACACATTTCATCCTCCTGGCCTGCTGGTGTTAGTCAGCTGGTGGTGCAAAATGGCTGCTTGGGCATTATAAATGGAGAACTGATAAGCTAACTACCCATGAGCCTTTGTGAGCTATCAGGTACACTACATGCATCAGTGACTGCTATTAAAAGATGAAACCTAACCAGTAAGAACTATAAAACAAAGACAGAGAGTCCAGTGGTTCTGCAGTGGGTACTGGACTGGGCAGATGTCCTGCTGCAGGATATTTCTACCTTGCTGAACTGAGGGAAGTGGCGCCTGAAGTCCGTCTCGTCCTGTTGGTCCTGGGTCAGGCCTGAGCCGTGAAGACGGCTGCGGCTGCGGTACAGAGAAGCCTCCAGATGCTCCTGCTCCTGTTTCCTCTTCTCCTGGTTGTCCCACTCATTCACCACGGCCTGAGGAGCATCACGTGGTCAGACAGGAACCCAGCAACACCGTCTACTGAAACATGAGTGGACAGAGGCCGAGCGGAAGGTCTGACCTGGCAGATGTGTCTGAAGAGGCTGCATGCCTCCTCACTGAGCTCTCCTGTGGACAAGCTGTGGCAGCGGACATACAGCAGAGCATTCAGCAGCAGAGCAGAGGGCTGAGGAGCAACGCTACCTGCCTCCTGCTGGGGCAGAAGCTTCTCCAGTCTGTGCACAACATCTATACAGGTCCTGGAGCACAGGAACTGAGCCCGGTCCAGGTCTGACGGGAGGCCGGGGGACACGGAGGGGAAGGACACCAAGCAGGACACCAGCTTGGACAGGCCAGGGACAGGGGTCAGAGAGGTGGCCAGCTGGGAGGCCACCAGCCTCATGCCGTGTCGCAGCTGGAGCAGGCCGGTCCGGACCGGGCCCACCAGGTCCGGGAACAGAGGGTAGTCGTCCAGGAGCTTCTGGCAGAAGCGCTGCTGAGAGTTCTGCCAGCCAGCCTCCTCTCTGAGCAGGGCCCGGACGGCTGACCCGGACCTGAAGTAGGACGGGTCCTGGAGGGCCTTCAGGAGCCGAGACAGCAGCTCCTCCACAGCCGACATGTGGCCCACGCTGCTCAGGTAGTGCTGCAGCTCCCGGAACAGGCGGCCATACTGGGCCTGCTGCGGCCGGAAGGCCTGCTTCCTGGAGAGCTCCGCTATCTGCTCCTTCACCTGCTGCATACGGATCCACAGGTATCTGCACACACACACATACACACACACACAGACACACCACCAAACATTAAAATTAAATAAAAATCTGCTGTCAGTGGTTCTGTACCAGTGTACAGAACCACTGTACACTGGTTCTGTGTACAGTGTCTGTGGATGAGACAGAAGGTCTACTGATCCACAGGTAACCTAAGCTTGTGGGGTGTCCAGGAGCCCCATTGGCCCCCTGACATCTGACTGGCTGCCAAAAGTGACTCTGCAGATAATTGACATGTAACAGCAGCAGATCGTTCCTGTACAGCAGCTTCCAGGAACAGGATGAGTTTTCTGGGAGCTGAAGGAAATGCTGGGTTCACTCCTGGGTGTTCTGACCTGATCCTAGGATGCTGGAAGCCGTCAGTGGTGCTGCTCTCCTTCAGCTCCTCTCCGCTCTTCAGCTCAGACGATGCGCTGCGAGCTTTCCACTCATCCTGCAGCAGAGCCAGCTACAGCAGACACAAAGAGCATTCAGTCATTTCACTTTTTCACAGTCCTGCTCTGAAGTCCTAATGTCTGACAGCTAGGCCTGTCACGATAACAAATTTTGCTGAACGATTAATTGTCTCAAAAAATTATTGCGATAAACGATAATATTGTTTGAAGACCTTTTCACACTGATTTAATGGAAATGACGTAATAATACATGCGATTTCCTGCCAAAGATAGATACACTTTATTTTCAAAAGAACACTTAACACTAGAACTGATAAACAAAACAACCAAAAACAGAAATAAAATATTCTCAGTCTCCATTAACAAAAAATGTACTTGGAAAAAAAACTAAACAACATAAAGCCAAAGTGGAAATAAATACTGCATTCATCCAAAAGAGTGCAGATTATGAAGTCTGTATACTATGTTGCCCTTCAGTAATCATTAGATTTAAATAGAGAAGAGGAACATCGACTACCTGATGCAATAGTTCACACTACACGGTTTTTTGCTCCTATTTTTCCTCTTACGACAATCTTAGAACGTTGGTCATTCTAAGATTGTGTGGTGAGTTACGGTAGA
>CAEFZX010006867.1:0-52478 GCA_903066825.1 Alfaro cultratus
TAATAATGGATTCTCACACCTGATCCGTGAATCTCTTCAAATCTTATATATAGGTGAATTCTGTTTTGGACTCTGTTTACTAATCAGATGACTGCGTTGAATTTTATTTATGTGTAGGAGGATAAACGGAGAAGGGGAGTAAAAGCATGACTTTGTTAAAAAAAAAAAAAGAGAGAGAAATCTGAGTATAATTTCCTCTCACTTCACAATTTTGTTCTGTTTTGTGTTGGTTTACTAGATAAAATCCCCCAAAAGACTAAAAAGTTTGTGGTTGTAACGTGACGAAATGTGGAAAAGTTAAAATACTTTAGTGAGGCACTGATTTGTGGGTGAACCAGCACAGTTGAATCAAAAGTTTTAATAAGAAATATCAAGAATGCGTGAGTATACTTTTTTGACAATTAATGCCCCATTAATGCTTATGATAAAATCCTTCTAATAAAAAATGTACCATTGCTTAATTGTCTGTTTATTAACAGATAAAGAGCATTAGACTATTTTGTGAAGTAAAAGTAACATATGGATCCAGAATGCAGTAGGTTATTTATTAATGCTTTAATACATTTTTACAATTGAATTATTTGTATTAAGCCTTTAAATAAAGCAGAGCTACTTTACATTTTAACAGGTCACAACATGTAATAGGGCGTTTTATTAATGTTTATATATTTCTAACCTCTGATTTTGTTTCTTAGTCTGTATTGATTAGTTACTTGTGTTTCATTAAAAACATATATGTCACATTAACAACTTTTACACCTGTTTAGACTTAATTTATAACTAGTTAAATAGCAAAATATGATTTGTGTATTCATTCTAACAATATGTTTTTATATTTTAACCAGCATAAATGAAGTATTGCTATTTTAAGCATTACATTTGCATATTGCATGAACTCATCATGTATTTTCTGATGTGATATAACATGAGTGTTATTATGTTAGACCACTTAGTAACCCTTTTTTAAACATTTCAAACTCTATGAATTATGTTTTATTAATACATGGTTAACATTTATGGATCAAATGTGTTAGGCGTGATGGATAACGGGTATTAGCTCCTTAACTAATAACAGGATTTTAAAATACTCCCCGTAATACATCTATATAAAAATTTCTAACCAAGTATTATTTTTTATTTGAAAGCTTTATTGGTGTGTAAATACAATTTTAACAACATATTAGGCCCTTTATTAAATCCTAATTAATATTAATAAGAGAGGATTGAGTGTGCTAGTCTTGTGTTTAAGGTCGTTAATCTAAAATTATATATTAAAAATTATAATAAAATATAATTTTATCAGCAGACTATACGTTGGGCCCTTTTCTAATACTTATTTAAAATTAACAGTGTCATGTCTGACCAGATCATTTATTAACTCTTACTTAACATTTCTGACCTAATTTATTTTCATTTTATAGCTTTACAGCTATTAATAAACTGATTTACCAATTTTAAACCAATATTATTATTTTTAATTTATTAGTGAATAAATGCCATTTAAAATGCTTAATTAACATTTTCCTTTTTGTCTTTTTCCTGGCAGCTTGGACAAAAGAAGAGTGGGATGGGATGCCTTATAGTGTCACAGGCCAATTTACTCCATGAAAGGAAAAACTCAGACATATAAATAAACATTTATAAAGTTCTATTGCAGGTATTATTCAATTTATTAGTGCTTAATTAACAGTCATAAGAGCAAAATGGATTTGATGAAATGTTCATTCAGGTTGGTTTGTCAATATTTATTATTGCAGAATGAATGAATAAACCAGCAAGAGATTTTGCAACAACCGAACTTCATTGTCAAATCTCATATTGGCAAACATGTTTGCTTTTTCACAATGTCCAGTTTTGAGACTCTTTGTTTTATTACATGATTTACTGTTTTTCAGGTTTTTGTCAGCAGAGACAAATGACATTGTCACCTGTATACACCCTGTAGATCCGAATTTGTGTAAACATAAGTAGAGTCACAAATTCCCATCTTGGGGAGCATGCAGGCGCTGACACCTCAACTTCAGCAGAAGAAGAATAAAGGAGCCCATCAAGAAGCTACAAACTTTCCAACATTTCTGTTTGAATAGGCCATCAGTGGAGTTTCTCCCCCTTTTCCCCACCCCTTTTTCTCTCTTTCCTTTTCTTGCGCCACATTGTTAGTGAATATGACATCTGGGAGAGTTGCAGGGCGAGCCTTGAATGTGGTCATTGTTCAGCACATCATTTGTCACGTCCTTTCTGTCTGTGGCCGAGGAGGAGTTGCTGTTTGCAGGGTAAAATGTGAAGAGGAGCTCGACCAAACAGCTACAACCCCAGTCGGCTGGAAGGAGAATCTGTCCAGAGGAGAGGAGGATGACGAGAAAGAGGAAGGCTGCAAAACAGAAGTAGGTTTGCAAAAGTGTTTTCTAACTCGTTTAGAAAGTAAATTACAATCTAGCTTACAGTTAAATGAAATTAAACAAATTAAATAAAACAATCATTTGATTGTCTTCAGTTTAATTTAAATCACCATTTTCCATGCTGAAATTTTACAGACAATTAGGAACTGGTTGGTAATGCCATTTAGTGCAGAATCCCTTTTGCTATAAATATTCTTGTAGGAGTTACTAACTAGAAAATGTTGTAAATCTGTTTATTTGCTGCTCTTAAAAGGCTCTGAAAGTGAATCTTCGTTGCATGTTTATCAGTGCATTAGTTTATTTATTACCTTGCTCGTGTTGTCGGTGGGAAATCGAGTTGCTGCCACTGTTGATTCAACTGTCCCTGGATTAATTCAGAGCAATGAATCGCCTGTGCCTGCAAACACGTGGCTCCTCTGCAGCTAACTGACAGCGGAGGCTGCGGAGAGCTGCATTTGTCAGCGGGCCCTGCAGACTGGATGGAGGCTGCTGGAAAGTGCCCATGTCCATCAAACATCAGACAGTGAGGTGATGAGCTCAGGAACGCTGACTGATAACTACAGTCTGCTCAGCTTCGTGTGTCCAGAGCCGGCCTCAGGCATACGTGAACTAAGCTTCTGCTTGGTGTCCCCAGGCCAGTAGGAGACCAGTCCTCAATTGGGAACATAGATTCCAAAACTTCAGATTTTTGTTTACCTTTATCCTCTATCTTCCGACTTTTAAATTCACCTTACAGTTTTCTGATGACTTAATTCTTTACAATTTGATATTTAAATGTATTCAGGGTTTGAAGAACTGACAGCTCAATTAGTAGTGGTACAAAATAGATTCAGATAGTCATGATAACAATTAAATTTGATGACATCATTTCTGACCTTTGCTTCTGTGCTGGAGTCAGGGGTGTCTCCACAAAATCTTCATCGGGGGGCCAGACGGGGGGCCGTCTCATAGAACATCAAAACCAAAAACAACAGCAGAATTAGCAGGGACTTTACTTCGATGTAAACATTTCTTTTCACAAAAAAATAAATGTTAAAACTTCTTGAACTTCCTCTGTTATTTGGGGGGGATGGACAGTTAATTTATAGGGGTAGCCATTGACCCCCGTGACCTCCTGGTGGTGCTGCCTGTGGCTGGAATCACGTTGTAAATATAGGATTTTCTCCATCATTTATTTACTGCTATTTGTTTAATAATTCATGTGACGTGAACAAACCTCATTCTATTATTGCAATACTTATAGTAATACTTTGGACTTGCTAATAAATTGGCAGAATCTAAAGAGCTACAGACACTTTAGATTCTGCCCCATGGCTTGAACCACCTCTGCTTGTACTAATGGGAAGATTTTATTTGTGGGTCCCACATGAATAGGAAATGGTCGGAAACTGGGATTGTCCATGGAAACTTGATGGCTTCATGTGAACTGACTCAGAAGGTTTGACTGGACATTTTTGGGTAATAAGTGTGACCCAGATTGCTCATTTTGAACTGCTAAAAGTTGCACAGAAGGCCAAACTTGGTGAACACAGATGAGTCCCGTACCAGCCGCTTATCGTGAGCCAAGGCGCATTCAGTAGCGGCCCATCTAGACCCACATGGGGCCCACATACACATGTTGACTGGGCATTTATACAGAATCAGATCAGCGCATCTGCACCCCCAGCAGCCTCCGCGTCCTCCCATACATCAGCAGGCGGCTTGTTTTCTAAACAGCGCACTCATTGCTGATTTTCTTTCTGTTTTTATGGCAGCTTTTATAGGCCATCAGCAAGACGTATGGATTATTGACCAGTCTGGCAGCGAGCACATGTTTCCCGCAGTGCAGTCAGCATACATTTTAGGCAAACACGTTTCATTTTGATTTTATTTGGGGAGTTTTAATGTTTCAGGGCTAAACCAAAAGCGACAAATTGAACTTTGCGTTTCTTGTCACGAAACGACAACGTTTATAGGATCGACACTGTGTTCTCTTTTTTATTAAATGTCATTAAAAAAACACAGAATAAACTGGAAACATGACGCACAATGCAATCGAATAAATCACCATACTATTTGTATAATTAGTGGTTTTATTTGTACAATCTCAATTCTTATTCACTCTTAACTGTAAGCTTTTAATTGTGGCTTATTTTGCAAAAATATTTACCTTCCACAATGTTTGCAGAAAGCATCATATTCCGATGCTTGTGTCAGATTGCTCTTCTGTTTGAGCAATTTCGCTTCGGAGATCAAAGGCGCCAATTTGCATTAATTAACGCTACGTGGTTAAATATTACCTTAAGAATCCAATTAAAACCACGAAGCAAAACAAGAGAGAGAGAAAAGAAAGAAAGAAAGAAAGAAAGAAAGTAAAGGAGAGAGGATCAAAGCAGCGCCGATCGATCCGCTGCAGCAGCAGCAGCAGCCCGACTGTCACCGTGGAAAAGCCAAATCAGCAGCAACATTACAGTATCAACTTCTTTCTGCACGGAGACTTTTTTTAATGGACGCCGCTGCGCCGGCCGCCTCGGCTCTGTCTCCACTTTAGTGCTTTGAAATGGGCCCATCTGACCACTAATTTAAATCAGAGGATGGGGAGAAGGGCTCGTTATGGAGAGCGGGTCTTTCTTCTTCGGCCCTGAGCGGGAGGCCGTACATGTAGTATTGATTGTAAATAAATAAATAAATAAATAAATAAATAAATAAATAAATAAATAAGTGAATGAATAAATAAATAAATGAATAAATTCAGACAGAAAATTCGACTAAATGCCTTAAAAGTAGTTCATTTCAGAAGGTAGTGGTATTTATATTAGTGATAAAATCTATTTGAGATCTTCCGTCTCCTCTTTTTTTTTTAAACTATTTTTATTCGTGTAAAATTATTATATTTCTGATACAAAATCCCTATTTATGATCTTATCGCAGAGCTATCGCCATACATGAAACCGGGCTTGCATGATCAGCAGAAAGGGCTTCTCTTTTTTTTCCACGCGCGCGCACACACACACACACACACACACACACACGCACACACACCCACGCAATGTGCAGATTAACAGCGCGCGCAGGGCGGTCTGAGCTGCAGAAAGAAAAACCCCCGTGTCCACTCTGCTGCTCTTCACCCCTCATCCACCTGCACCTCTTTCTCTGCTCGGGGTTTATCCCGACCTGTTGGGGGGGGGGGGGGTATTTTCTTTTACTTTTTTTTCTTTTCTTTTTTTTTTACTCGCTCCTGAAGGTGTGAGGAGTCCTACGCGTTTTTGTTTCCCGCGCCGGAATGAGCGCTGAAGGTAAGGCAGCCGCGCTGTTGTGCCTGCGTTATGTGTCTCTATGATTTACGAGCCTGACTCCAAAGCGGTTCAACCAGAGTTCATAAAGCTGCATGCCTCCAGACTTACTCGCTCTCGCTCACTCACTGCATTTTCCTCTGCTCTGGCTCAAAAAATTATTTGGTTTTGTTTAATTTCGGAAGAACGGCGAATTTAATTTATTTCTCTCTCTCTCTCTCTTTCTCTCTTTCTCTTTGGGACGCTGCAGAAAAAGATGGATTTTTTTTTTAAAATCTCAGTTCGGGGCACAAACCGTGCAGCTTCTGCAGCACAGTATAGACATTTGTATAATTTTGCATTTGATGGATGACTTTTTCAGCAGATTGTGATATAACATTTAATTTTCCCCCCAGTTGCAAACAGAGCTATTCTTTAACAGAACAAAGGCTGTTATTTTTTAAGGCCTAATGCAATGTCAGGAAACACCGCGGAGAACACAGTAAAGCCTCGTTAATTTTTAAATTGATTTTCTATAGAAATGTTATGTCATTTTTTTTTTTCCTTTTTAAAGTTTTCTTAGTATAATAACAGATAGACACGCATTCAGAAAAACAGACCTCGTTATTTCTTTCCAGCAATTTAAATATTATTTTACCCATATTCTAAAAAATAAAAAATAAATAAATAAAAATGCATGTTGCTTTTGATAGAAAACGCAAAACGAAGGATTTGGCGTTTTTACTTAATTATTATTATTTTATTTATTTTTGTGTTTCTCAACCAAAGTCCTCGTTTTGTCTCGCAGCCCTTCTTGCCATTCATGTCAGCTTGCTATTGAGTTGATAAGATGGATCATTTAATCTCCTCCCTGATTCAGTCTTTCTTTTCTTCTCCCTCCTGGATCCTCTCAGGCCTGAAGCCTTCGGCTCTCTGGAAACCTGCCATGTGACATTTGGCTGCCAGCAGCGCACCAGAAGGTCAAAGGGGGCCGCGGTGCACATTTCATGGAAAATGCAGAGCGACATCCAGCGCCACAGTTGCAGCCATCCTCACGGCTTCCTCAGCGAGCCTGTGGATGGTGCGTCTGGCTTTGGGGGCTCCCTTCAACCCCCGACCCACCAGCATGCAGAGGAGCGTCCACGGAGGTCCAAATCGCAAAGCCCCAATAAGTTTACAATGAGCAAAAAGGTTTTCCCCTGGATGAAAGAGTCGAGACCGTCCAATCAGAATCCCCACAGGGAGGTTGCAGGTTGGTATGATACAAAACACTGACAGCAATTGGTTTTAAAAGGCCTTTTCCCATTTACATTATAAAAGGGAATTTTGAATTACTTCATTGAAATGATTAAAATGTTGGTTTATTTATTTTTGGAAAAATGTCTTCAGTAACAAATTCAAACGTTTTAATTAGGATTTAACAGAAAACGTTGATTCAGATGTTGGGTCGATTATTCTCATTTGTCCAGCAGAGAACAATAATAGATGGGCTTCATGGAAAAGGCTGCAGCTGAGAGGTTCTATGTGTTGAAGCAACAATTTAATTCTACATAGCTTAGAGAAAGCAGGCTAAAGTCAGCTCGCCTGCTCAACTTTTTAACCATAACTGTAACACAATTTTCAAAGATAAATTATCTACAGTCACACAGTTTTACCTAAGACCATCTGAATATGGTTTTGACAGCTTTTTGCACTTGTTTCCTCATAATGCTAATGTACAACCCTAACGCTAATAAGGTGTTTGTTCTGTTGACATTAGCATACATTTGATTTAGATAGATGTTAGAGAGAAAATGAAGTTATATTTGAATTTTTTTTTATAAATGTTGTTTCTCAGTAAACTAAGTTGACTTCTAATTATCAACCTTTGCTCTGATACACCACAAATAAGACGTTCCTTCTCAATACCAGGAGTGTATGGTAGTTTGCTTGTAAGCTTGACCATGACTTGCAAAATAGCATTATCGCTAAACTAGTTAGAGCCGGATGCAAGCTTTTTCAAATCTACTCTAAAAAAGTGGTATATGAAAATTTTTTCTAGTAGCTCCAGATAGATCTGTCATTTTATGAGCAACGACAACTTCAGATTTAGAAACTCAGATTATTAGCATGCTAAATGAAGGCTCATTAGCAATACGAAGCTGCATTTGCTAGTCACTTTGACGCAAAATAGCACTGTCACTAAACTAGCTAATGCTTGACAAAAAAGACTAACATCTATTCTAACAAAATAGCATTAGCCTTTGATGATAACCACAGCTAAAATCTGCTATTCACTTGCAATGACTGCCTCAGAGTTTAGAAGCCAAGTTTGCTAGCAAATTTGACCTTAGCATGCTAATTAGCACTGTTGCTAATTTAGTAAGTTTTATAACAAACCTTCTTAATCACAGGTCTCATGACAGTTCTTAATGCTTCGTAAATCAATATATTTATTCATAATCCAAACCATATAAACAGTTTTGCTGCTTTTTTCCAATATGAGAAATAAGTACAGCTAAAACTGAACCATCTTCAGTTAAACTCTAATTAAATCATTTATGTGGGCTTCGTTACAACAGCAAAGTAGCTGATGAAATGTAACCATTGTTGCTCATTACAGATACAAACTATGTTTGACTAAGATATAAATTTTACATGCTAATATGTGTAATACCTTGATTACTAAAGTAAAATGAATGACACAATTATAGTTGCCCATTACTTTTACAAACACTTTATTGTGCCTTACTCACAAAGAAGCTTTTTATAACACCCAAAGGCAAAACAGATAAGCAAAAATAATAAAAAATAGTTACAATTCAATCTAATGTCAGGTTTTTGTCAGGTTTGCATAATTTCTGCTCAAAAGCATTTTACATGAATTAGCCAAACAAAAGTTATCTAAATTGTTCCATTAATTTAATTTTTTTTTTTTTTACATCTTAACAGCCAGTGTTATTATTGTTAAATTAGCTTAAAAGCATCCATGTCCATTTAGTATCTTCTGAACAAGCTATAGAGGCACTTTTGAGTTTTGTTTTTAAGGCTTAAGGTGGTCAGTTGGTTATTAATTACGCTGTAATGAGGCACATAAAGAAAGAGGTCATTAGACATTAGAGGAATATTTTGATGTTAATGAGAGGGAATTACATCAAAGTAATAGCCATCAAACCAAACAAACCTACAGCAACAACTACTATAATAAAATAGCCACAATTAGCAAACATTCTTTCATTCAATAGTTTAGCGTAATTCTGGCATGCATTTTGGCCTTTGAAAGAAATGTTAATGACACTCTGCTTTTACAGTTCCCAAGCTAGATTTACTATCTTTTATTTAGTTTAGTTTTTTTTTTTTTTTTTTTTTGCTGTTACTGTTGATGTGTAAATGAATGTTGTGTGACAAAACAGAATTAACACATGAAGAAAAGCAAAAACCATGAAACAGCTACAAAAAAATATCATGGCTTCAGTATCTAAAACCTGTAAGTCAGCACTTCTAAATTAATCAAAAGGCCCACATGGACTTTAAATACCACAAAACGACACAACATTGTATCTCATTAAGGGATCATTCCCCCAATCCTCTGGTGAAGTTCTTTACTATAGTCGTATTAAGCCTTATTTGTAGAAAATATGAAACAGAGTGGCACAATGAGACTTTACTGAATCGTTGCAAGAACTGAGCCGGCCTAAGTAAAAAGCAAACTAAGCAGCTGCTTAGAGTCTCCGAGGCAGCAGAGAACCTGCAGGAGCAGGAGCTCTGTTCTAACACAGGTTAGGTTTCCAACAATTTCTTTTATTAGGCTAGTAATTGTGCAAACAAAACTTTTATTCCTTGATTTCTCAATGGTACAGTATTTAAAGCAGTGTTGTCAGACCTTGAATTCAATGGCATACACTTCAAAAGTAGATATATGAAAAAAAATTATTTATGGGTGAATTTCTTTGCAAGGATGGAATAGTGCTTTCTGTTACAAAACTGTTTCATCTGATGCTCATAAAGCACCTTATAACTTGATAACTTGTAAACCAATAAAATAATATTTATATGATTTAAAAGAGATACTTCATTCCAAGTCCTTTTGCAGCATACAAAAAAATTATCTTTTATTTGCACTAAAATCGTCATGTCAGAAACTATTTCTTCCCCTTTCATCGATCAATAAAGAAAATAAACATTTTTCTTATTGTGTTTTTGACATTTGCAATTCATCTTTGATGATTTATCTTTAGTGACGAACACCAAGATGTTCAGGTTAAAATGCCTCCACTCCATCACCCTAACTTTGAGCTTCCCTTCACAGATTCCCTATCAGAGTCAAATCAGGACTCTGTATAGCCATGCATACACATTGGGGTTTTAGCTGTTGTCTCCATCTAAACAGTTCCTAATTCTAATAAAAATAATAAAAAATGCATTTGAAATGCTGCATTTTCACAAATAAAGGTTTCACACATGTCAATGTTTTAAATGATCTCTTTTCAACGTTAATTAATCCAGTTGTGACCGTTTTGTTCCCTTTAGTGATCTTTGAATCAGATGCCAGTGTTCACTGTCATTAATAATCCTGCCAGCATTTTTTAAATAACACAGGAAGTATTCACTCACGATTGACAAGCATTAAAATAAATAAATAAATAAATAAATAAATAAATAAATAAATAAATAAATTCAAGATGCATCTGAAAAGAAATCAAAGCACCACTGTTAGAACCTTATTATTATTATTATTATTATTATTATTATTATTATTATTATTATTATTATTATTATTATTATTATTATTATTATTTCAAACCATTATTTATTTGTTACTCATCTGAAAGACAACTCTTTTCCTTCAAGCCCTCCTGCCACCCTGTGAAGCAGTGGCGCCCTGGACAGGGAGCCTTACCGCCCATGCCAAACGCCAATATTCAGATATGTCAAACTAGTATTTCTGCTTTTTTTATTGGTTAAATTTTATTTCACGTTTACAAATCAAAACATTCCCAACTTGTTTTTCAAGTGCCAATGCCTCTCATAGAAAGGAGTGCCACTGTTTCACCATATTAGGATGACACTTCCACTTTTTGTACAGTTTTTCCGTCCTATTTCAAACACAGCGGTCACAAACACATTGAACCTTAGGCCATGAAGCTGTACTGCTGCAGTTGATTGGACATCTCTTTGGCTCCGCAGATTGCACCGACAAGTCTCCTTGCTCGAGCCAGGCCTCCAAGCGCACGCGCACCGCGTACACGAGCGCGCAACTGGTGGAGCTGGAGAAGGAGTTTCACTTCAGCCGCTACCTGTGCAGGCCGCGGCGGGTGGAGATGGCCAGCCTCCTCAACCTGAACGAGAGGCAGATCAAGATCTGGTTCCAGAACCGGAGGATGAAGCAGAAGAAGGACCAGAGAGTGCAGGGCCTCACCGCGACGAGCACCAGTTCCTGCTCCCCTCCGTCCTCCCCCTCCGCCGCGGGCAGCCCCACTCTGGCGAGCCTGGGTTATGTCCATCTGGGTGCTGATTACCAGCCGCCCTCCCCTCCGCTCAAACAGCCCCAGCAGCAGACGTACCCTGTAGGATGCTCCAAATATACAGCCCCGAGCTTCACGCACGACCCGCACTTTGACACGGCGCAATACAGCGCGCAGGACAGCGCCGCAGACTCAAACCAGGGACTGGGCGGCCACGGCGGGTCGTACTTCTTGCAGGCCTGCACACCTCAGGACAGAATCATGCAAGCTCCAAAACTGACTCATCTCTAGGATTTCTGCACGCAACGCTGATAATTATCCACTGGTTTTAAACAATAAGTATTTATTTATAATTAGCATATTCGGATTTATATTTTAAGCATGCTCCCTTTAGCTTCAGTTAGTCCATCTCAAAAAGCTCAAGATGCATATAAGTACAACTTGGTATTTAGGCAATTAAAAACAGATCATGTTAAGGTTCCAACCCATTATGCATGGTCTACAAATTATAAGGAGAAACGCTATGCTGAATGGCAAATCCTTTGTTTCATTTTAGTTAATTTCTCTTAAGGAGCACCTAAACTCGTGCTTAACTGCAGGGCCCGTTTAGGAGGACTATTCTGCGAGATCCCCACATTATTACAACTCCTAAGCAGAGCAGAGGAGGGGGAAAAAAAGGGCTCCGTCTCTGGCTCTTAAACGGGCCTTTGTTTCTTTTATGGCTCAAAATGGACCAAACAAGCTGTCAGCGTTTATAAGGAGTCGTGATGGATCACTGAATTCACTGCGCTGACTGTTTCAGGGACCAGGCCTCATTCAGCCTCCGTGCTGCAAGTCTGACAAACACAACAAATGTAGACTGGGATCCCGGAGCTCAGAAAAAAGCAACTGAAATGAAAAGAGCTACAAAAAAATAAATCACTATACGAAATAAAACATTGCTTAAAAAGCAGAAACAACAACAGAAAAATACAAAGCTCTCATTAGTGCATTGGAAGCAAAAAAATAATAATATATGTGAAACAAACCATCAGGTAGGTACCACATATACAGTGCGACCAAATTATATTAC
Organism: Alfaro cultratus; assembly: GCA_903066825.1. Classification (NCBI taxonomy): domain Eukaryota; kingdom Metazoa; phylum Chordata; class Actinopteri; order Cyprinodontiformes; family Poeciliidae; genus Alfaro; species Alfaro cultratus. The sequence goes on from CAEFZX010006867.1 coordinate 12,167, forward strand.
ATTATATTTATTTATTTATTTATTTATTTATTTATTTATTTATTTATTATTAGTGTTGTATTTAATCTTATTTTTTCAGAATTATTTTAATTATTATTAATAAGATTGTTATTTGTCGAAAAAGTACTTCTATTGTCTAAATTGATTATCCGTCTTTTTTTAATCTCTGGAGATGTGGTATTCTTCTTCTTCTTAGTTTTTATCATGATTTATGTTGTGATTATTTCCCTTTTTTCTGTTGATACTCCTCTTTGGTGCACATGTGTCCTGATGTTTGTGTCGTTATCAGACAGATGAGCCACTTTGATTGAAGCGTTTGTCTTGTAAATGCGGCCCTTTGATGGACGAGCCTGCAGACTTGACGGAGTGCTGTGGCCCTTTTGCCATTGGTGTTTGACTGGTCACGTGGTGTAGTCAGGAAGGTGATATGAGGGTGGAAGGTGGGGTTTTTTTTTGTTGTTGTTTTTTTTACAGCTTTGACGTACTACCTAAGGTCAGGGCACAGGGAGCGACCATTAATGACGGCTCGCTCCCGATCAGGTCTAAAACAAATCCACCAGGCCCAGGTTCCAGGATGAACTCCTACTTAGACTATCCGGTATGCAGTCGTGGAGCAAATATTTTCAGCGCAAAAGCCGGATACTCCAATATGAACCACGGGTACTCCTCCTCCAACTCTTGCGCAACAAGTGATAGTTACGCACCGGACGGGTGTTTGGTGCCTCACCAGGCTCCGAGCGTCCCGCTGCACCACCAGCAGCACGCCAGTCTGGATCTGCAGTTTTCAGCAGCAGGAAACCCCGTGTACGGCTCATCTCTGGAGTACGGACACCACCAGTTCGGCCTCGGCCCCGACCAGGACCGGAGCTTCGTACAGCACGCACAGGTATCCCCTCTCGGAACGAGTGTGGCTCCTTACCCCGGGGACGGATGCGGCCCAGGCCAATACGTGCAGTATCCGGATCAGCGGCAGCAGGAGTACTCAGAGAGTGTTTACAGGAGGCTGCCACCCCAGTGCAAGGAGAAAGACCAGGAGCATGTGGAGGAAACTTCTAAAACTTTCGACTGGATGAAAGTGAAGAGGAACCCCCCTAAAACAGGTCGGTGGTTCTTGTCACTGGTGCGTACAGCCCAAAGCAATGCGATTAACCCTCACGCTTTCCATTCACATCTTCACCCCTCATGCTTCTTCAGCTCCATGACTTCCATGTTTCTCTCCATCCATCGATCCACCCCTCCGCCCCCTCATCTCTCCCCACAGCTGTTCTGTCGGAGTTCGGGGTTCCTGGCCAGCCCAATGCGATCCGCACCAACTTCACCACCAAGCAGCTGACGGAGCTGGAGAAGGAGTTCCACTTCAACAAGTACCTGACGCGGGCGCGGCGGGTGGAGGTGGCGGCCAGCCTGGAGCTCAATGAGACGCAGGTGAAGATCTGGTTCCAGAACCGCAGGATGAAGCAGAAGAAGCGAGAGAAGCTCGGCTGCGTCCCGGCCAGCAGCACTCCACCGGAGAAACCCTCTGAAACCCCGTCCACAAATACTAAAGGGGAGAAACTGTGAACTGTGATGGGACTTTGAAAGAAAAGAAGAAGCGGTTTTCCACGTTGGGTTTCACCATTCCGTGGAAAATAAATACTCAAAGTGCTTGTGGACTTGTAAATCTTAGCAGGAGTCAGCAGTATGACTGACTGCTGCTTTTCATCTGAACTGGGTGCTTCTTAAAAATATTTTTGTCGATTTATTTTTTATTTTTATTTCTTACCTCTCCACCAGGAGTCCAAGCTGTGCTTTGTGTTGTGTCACTGATCTCCTCAGTGTCATTGTTTTGCACTATTTATTTACAGGGTATTTTCCAACACTTGTTCAGATGATATAGCTTAATAAAGACTATGAAATATTACAAAATAAAATTGCAGTTTTTGTGTTTGTAAAAGCTGACTATGTCTTCATATTTGTGTGGAGCTTTTTTTTTTTTTTTTTTTTTTTTGATTGAACAGATTTTTGTAGAGATGCATCAATGTGAGGATTTTTTCCCTGATTGTCTCTGACATGTGATCTGCAGGTCAAACGCTAACAAGATCCGATTTTTTTTGTTTGTTTTTTACACATTTTATTAAACTCGTCGAAGCTCAGAACTCCTGCAACTTTCAACAAACAGCATGCACTTGTGGAGTTCAGTAAATATCAGATAAAGTTTAGGGACATACCCATTAAAAACTGAATTGTGTTGTAATTCCTTAATTTTCTACCTTATTCTCCCTATATCAAAGTACCTGTGAAACATGTTTTTTCTCTGTTATGTGTTCATAGGTTTTAGAAAGACAAATTAAAAAAATTTAAAAATCTGATTTCTGCTTTCCTCTGATCAGAAACCAGAAATCTGTAATGGCCAGTAAAAGCCTGATTGGCACATCTCTAATTTGTTGTGTAGATTTTGAATTTATTCGACTCCAACAATGTCAGCTTGCATAATGTGACAAGAGGAATCTCTCACAACACACGGGGTGGTTCTGAGTGACCTTTTCACCTCAAAATACCTCCAGGGGCTTTAAACATGACAACAAACTCCAGGAAGTCGGGTCTCACTCTTGATTTGTTACCCAAATTCAACTCAGACACTTCTTACCACAGATCTGTTTCTATCTGACCGAATTTAAGTGAAATGTTATTTTAAAATAAAAACACACTTTAAATAGAAACAGTGGCTATTGTGGCTTCCAGAACCTGACCGCCTTGTTTCCTCTCATTGTAAAGGGAGGCACAGTTTCAATATTTGCTCTGGGTGATGGGTTTGCACACACAGTTTCTGCCCCAACAGCTCTGGCCTGTTGATGCCCTTCTTCTCCTGCGCTGAGGTTCACTCAGAGTTCAGGCACAAATGAATGCAGAGTCCATCTGTCAAGACGGCAGAGTGGCTCTGGCGAAGCAAACTCCCAGGCTTTTACGCTCTGGATTTTCACAGGTATTGCTTCTAATATTCGTACTAATAAACTGTTCGGGCGTTTTTTTTTGTTTTTTTTTGGGCCATGACCAAGATTGTGTGAACTTTAATCTTTTTAAGGCGTCTGGAAAACATGCATTTAGGAAATGGAAATCTGCGGTCGTTTGAAATTCATCTGCATGAGCCTGCAGTTCTTTCACAACTGTATTAAAAATTAATTCAGTTCCTTGAATAGAATTTACAGTTGAAATACCATACGACCCATTACTGTAAATTAAAAGAAGGGCTCAGACATTTGATGTCATGCATTTCTTAACAAGGCCCAAAGCCTGCTCATCAGATGAGTCACAAAGGCAGAGGGCAGGGCTGGGGGGGAGGAAGTGACAACGGATATGGAGAGCAGTGACAGATCCAACAACAACAGCAAAAAAAAAAAGAAGAAGAAGGAGTCAGTGCAGAAAGCAACTGTGGGACTTCTTTCCAGGGGTGTGATCCCTGCCATCTCTGGAGGTAATACCTCAGCGCTCCCAGCAGGCTCTCCATCTGGAGGTGTCAGAGTCGGTGGTGCAGCCAACACCGAGGAGACAGATGTTCAGCCGGGAGAGAGGAGGAGGAGGAAGAGGATGTTTTTCACCTTCCCATCAGCGCCGGGGCTCCTTGCTTTCTGATGGAGGAGGATGCAGGACAAGGAGAGAAGCAGAGGACGGTAAGAGAAAAGAGAAATCATCCTCCCCGGCGTACGCCCACAAATAGAACCACAAACACCTGAATGAACGGGCGATAATAAAAACCAGCACCTATCTATAGATGTCCTGCACATCTTTATCCACTCACAGGCCCCCCACCCCCTTCTTCCCTCCTCTGCACTTTGAGGTCAGCCTGGTGCAGTTTGTACCCCACGCTGCTTGCAGTTGTTGTAGGCTCTTTTACAAGTCTATTGCCAGGCTCACTTCCTTGGATTTTTACCAGTTCCTCTGTCGCATGTCACTCGGCGGGGTCCCCGAGGCTTCAAAGGAAACTGGATCCAGTATTCATGGCATAACAGGGGGGCTGGTCATCTGAGAGACGCCACACGGAGGTGATTTTTTTAGTGGCAGGTATCAAACATGGGATTTTTAGATCAAAACCATTTGTCCTTCTGCGATCAGATGCGATAAAGTCATGCAAAGTTGGACTTCATATCATTTCAGAATTTCAATTTGCTTAGTTAATAGCCATTCTAAATAATTTAATTAAATTAGCAAATTAGGAAGAAAAAAGTATGTGATCTACATCAGGAATAAGAGGCGGCAATAAATAATCTAGTAATCCAGATAAAAACAATTGGATTGATAGAATCTAATTGAAATAATTTTTTCAGCTTTCTAAATGTCTTTGATCTCAAAATGTAATGCTTTTCTTTGTCAGCTGTTAGATTACATGGAATATCTTTGATTTCCAGGTTGTTGATTGGATAAAGACGTCTGATGACGTCAACCTACGACATAAAAAATAAAGAGCTTCTTTCCATATTCATAAAATTTCTTGCTTGCTTTAATCAAATCTGGATGGACATTTCTTCCTGATATTTTCACCTCAAATTTATCAGTTTGAATCTGTAAGTTTCCTACATACAGCTTTTATAAAATAAAGTCTTATCATCCTCCAAATGCAGCAGAATTTACTCAAGGGGAAAAACATTTTTTTGGGAACAATAAATGTGACGTGTTTTATAACCTTGCCAAAGTATTTGCTCACGAAAAAACTTACAAGGTCAAACTTCAATGTATTCTTGGAGAGTTTGAGAGACAGAGCAATGCAAAGTAACACATAACTGTGAAGAAGAAGAAAAATGATCCATGATTTTTAACGGTATTTGCCAAAAAAAAAAAGGTATTTAAATAAAATTATGTACTCAGACCCCTTTTGCCTGAGATCCACAACCTTCCTTCAGAAATCACTTAATTATTGTTCACCAGTGTCTAATATAAATCCAGCTGTTCTGTGAAGCCCACAGCATCATGAAGACCAAGGAACACGGTGGACAAGTCAGGAAGATAACAGTGGAAAAGATTAAACCAGGATTACGTTATAAAATAATCAAACAACATATCAGAGAGCACTGTGCAATCCATCATCTGAAAATAGAAAGAGTATGAAACTGAAACTCCAGAAAAAGATGCCTGAGGACCTAAACTGGGCAAGGAACGAATTCATTCCAGACGTAACCCAAGGGAGTTATGGTAACTCTGGAGGAGCTGCACACAAAAACTGGAGGCTAGGATGGAGGTTTACCTAAATCTAATACAAAAATTCTCCATTAAGATCCTGGAGGACTTCTGGCCTCTATAGATGTGTACAAAGCTGGAAGATATAAAAGACTTACAGCTGTAATTTGCAGACAAAGTCTTAACTCAAGTGGGCTGAATTCAAATGTACAAGACATTTTTAAAATTTGTTTTCACCAAAACTTCTCAAACTATTAAAATTCTTACAATTATGTATGAATTTGTGCAGGCCCATCATATAAAATCCCAAAAGAACACCACACCATGTTACTGCAACATGTGAGGATTTTTGCAAATAATGTGAAAGTCACAATGTTTGATATTTGTTCACTAAAAAAATATATTTACATTAATTAAACATATTTACTTGACTTTTTCACAGATATTAGTGAGTCTTCCTGAATCCAGTGGGGGTAAAGATGGCACACGTTCTGTTTTTTTTCCTTTGTTTTGGCGCTGAGCCTCCTTAAAGCCCAGTCAAGGAGGCTCCTGACAACCATCCCCCATTCGAGTCAGGCTCGATTGGACCTGGAAGCGGCAGCTGACCCGAAGCTCCTGTCTCCTGGATCTCCCCTTGCGACTGGATCCTTTCCCCACTCCATCAGCACGGTAACTGAGAGAGACAAGTGACTTGGCCAGGGTTAACGTCTTAATACTCCCTGGGATTGCCTCCAGGATCCAAATGGCTACCCCTAATAGTTTTCCTCCTCTGCGTCCCTGTCAGACTTCTATGACTGCACACAGTAGGGAAAGAAAATTAATAAATAACAACAAGACTAGCTGAGCAGCAGAGTAACGAAGCGGCACGATGAAATAATGAGGGGTGGTGATGGAAGGAGTGAGCGTTTTGAAGGGATTCTCTGTGTGGAGAGCCCTGCACGCTTGGTATTAAAGTGGCCTGCTTCCTTTGGAGCCCAGGAGGGGAAAACCAGAACTCAATCAGTGTCACGTCGCATGGTTCAAAGCGGCCAATTCGACGCTGCCAGGAGGTTGAGAAATGCAAGGTGACAGTTCATTTTACCAGTGACAGTGTGTCGGTCTCGCTTGCTGCTTCCACAGTCAATTTCCAGCGAGCAGTGAAGGTTGCTGGAGACAGACAGCGGCTACACCTCCTCCTCCTTCTCCTCCTCCTCCTCCTCCTCTTCATCTTCGCCACCGCCGCTCTCCCATCGACCCTGCTCTGCTTTGTATTCCAATTAACTGGACAGGGGGGGAGCGGCAAGCAAAATGCAGACACGTCTTTGCAGTTTCCACTAATACCAATAGTGCTGCGCTTCCCCTTTTTCTTCCCCTCTCTGTTCTCGGGTTGCAGCCGGCCAGTTGTTCAGGGGGAGCCGTATTCTCACCTCCCTCCAGGGACAATGTCTTGGTCATGAAAAATAGGCCCCTCTCACACATTCATACATCACGTGTAATAGAGGTGTGTAATCGCTCAGTCGTGTCAAAGCAGTGTGAGCTCTAACTGCCATCCTTAACAGACACCTCAAATAATGCTGAATTAATATTTTGAAATGGCTCATATATTCTAACATAATACAATCCGAATGATTTTCCATTCAACGCGTTCAGGGCTAACATTGATCTGAGCTGTGGTAACAATCCAAGTCAGTCAATTTGAAGCAGGTTGAAGGCTCAGATTTTTGTGTCTTCCATCTATCTTTCTAGGTTTTTTGGGGTTTTTTTGTCTTTCCTTTACTTTGCTGCAACAAAAGCCTCCCCTCCTTTACACTGACATATGTTTGAGCAATGGGTGGGTCAGAAAACACAATGATTTAGAGGACATCCGAAAAGTGAACTGCCTCTTTCTATCTGCAAGAGTAAAGCAAACATTTATAACAAACGTAATTAAAAAAATACTAAATTAGTAAATTAATGTCACACTTAAGATTAACCAGTCAGGATTATTTTAAGAGCTTTTTCACATGTCAAATGTTCAAAGACTACACAACACTTGAACTTTTGCTGTAAGCTCAAACCTCCAATTATTTCATTGAGTTTTCTAGTGCATAACTGTGAAATGAAAGGAAAATTATTCATAGTTTTAAAAGGTTTTACCACCAAACATCTGTAAATTGTAGCATCCATATTCACCCCCTTTACTCTGGTATGCCTTAATAGAATGCAGTAATTGCTTTGGTAAAGCGAGTTTAGCTGTGAGTGTGTTGGTAACATATTGATTCTTTAAAAATTAAGGTCACATTCAAGCTTAAAAAATGAGAATCTTGAAGTTTATCACATTACAGACCTGTAAAGTGGCCACCCTGCTTGAACTTTTCTGCATTTTGTCCAGGATTAATAAGCCACGAACTGGATTCTAGTTGCTATAATTTTAACTTCTTAACATCTGTCTTTTAATTTCTGCTGTAACTCCTTTCATTTCTCAGTTTATAATTTTTTAACATTTCTGATGTTTTTACTGAAAATTGCATTAATTAACTGAATATATTCACGGCACTGTCAATTGTGAAGTGGAAGTTAAAAATCTAAAATGTTGTGTACATTCTGTCCCTTTTTCTCTGGTACCCCTAAATAAAGTCCAGTGGAATCAGCTGCTTCCAGAGGTTAGCTAGCGAGGCGAGTCCCCCAGAGGAAAATCTGGCAAAGCGCCTCTTTTTATTCCCCTGAGCAATACAAACATTTATGACAGACACATTTAAATAAAAGTGTAAATGAGTCACATTCAGAATTAACTGAAGCTTTCCACATGTCAGACTCGCTTGCCTTTGTAGTTTTTTTTCTTTAAAATAAAGACAAACAGACATTTTAAAGACAGGCATGAGTGCTTTATTTGTCCCTCTAGACTGCAGAAAGGTCCCTGCCTATCTGGAGAATGCAGCGTGGTGTTTTTGTATGTGTGCATGTGTGTGTGTGTGTGTGTGTGTGTTGCAGGACAGGATGCACATATCATGCCCTGAGGATCCTCCTGTCTCTCTCTCTCTCTCCTGGCGCTATCAGATCAGAGAGACCTGCCATCCCTCCCCACGCTGCAATGCAAATGAAAAGGAATGTGCTGATAAAAGGCCAGATCCCAGAGATGAAGAGGGCAGAAGGAGGACAGAGGCATTCGGGTGCGGGGGGGAAAGAGCCTCTCGGGGAGATGAGAAGTGGCTGAGGAGTCAGTGTTGGTAGTAGTGGGAGATCATAGCCGTGCTCCCCCTCAGCAGCGTTTGATACAGGGCTTTTGTCGCTCTTTCAGTGGCGCATTGTTGGGTGGTGTAATCCCCGTCGGATTACAAAGAGCTTCCCTTTTCTTATGTGGGGGCCAGCCCAGCAGGCAGGTGGCTGGGGCTCTGTGGAGCTGTCAAGGGGAGGGAACCTCTTTTCCAGGGGAGGGGACCCCAGTTCCTCTTACCTTCACAGGGGCTTTTTGCTGGGAGGCCAGTCAGGCGCAGGTCAGCGTGGGGACAATCCCGACATGCGATTCAAACTCACCCTGACCTCTTGGCTTCCTGTTGGGAAATGACAAGGAAGGAGGCCTTCATGAGACAGCCTTCTACATAAAAAAAACCCCTACAAAATAAGTCAAATATAACATTTTTATCTTAATTATGAAGCAGTGTTCTTGATAGGTTGTCTGTTGATGGGACAAGTATTAAGTCTTGCACTCCACAAATCTGTCATTTAAGGTAGACTAGTGTAAAGGCCAAAAAAACTCCAAAATGCCATAAATTATAAAGGGCATACAGATAACATGGGAAAATATGCTCTGCTTAGACATTCACTGGGTTTTTGGGCTTCCATACAAAATATGTTGCGGAACACCCTTAACACACCAACCCAGAAACATGGCAGTGGTGGCAGCATGCTGTGGGAGTGCAACAGAGAAGCTTGATGTGAAGAGGAAAACCTGCTAGACTCTCCAGCAGAACAACAGCACTAAGCCTACAGACAGAGCTGCAATCGTTTGATTTAGGATTTAGCAGATGCGTCCCAGCCAATCTCACTGAGCTTGAGCTATATTGCAAAAAAGAGTGGGGAAAGACGATCACTCTGTGTGCAAATGTAGTGGAGATACCAGGAAATATTTGCCGCTGAAAAAGGGAATCTGCAATGGATTTGTAGAGGGCCTAAATCCAGATGCATGGGACACTTTTATATCTTCGTTTATAAAAAGTTAAAATCACTTTATTTTTCAAATCATAAGTACAGGCTACATTGTATCTGGCTATCACACAAAATCCCAATTAAAGTTTGAGGTTGTGATGTCAAACCCCCCACCCCCAAAAACAAAACGAACGGACTTAACAACTGTATGTTTACATTTGCAAGGCACTGACTATTATTTAAGTGATCACTTTTTTGCTGCTTGCATCCATCAGTGATTGATACACACTGCCAACGTCAGCAGAGAAGGATTGAGACTTATTTACTTGATCGCTTTCTTTCCTGTGTTTCAGTAATACACGATCAATAAAACAATAGCCAGGGCTACTGGTTCTGCTGTTATGTACTGCTTCCAAGACCACTGCCTCCTCTGCAAGGGTCAATTGTGTGTTTAAAAACCCAGGCTGGTTCAATTCATTGTAGTTCACCCTCCAGTAGTAATCGTAACTATTAATCCACACCCTGTCAAGTGCAGTGAGGAACCACTTTGGTGGCGGTGCATTTATGTGTCGTCTGAAACATCCAAGTCAGTTTTATTTCTGCTGAATCCGAAGATGTACAAAATGTAAGTAGCAGGAGTCAGGATTAATTAAATCCACTCAGAAAAGATGTTGTGTTTACTCATAAGATAACGTTTAACTGTGCAATATTTACAACAACTGCATCATAAATCATGGATTATTACACAGCCTACTAACATGCAAACATCATCCTGGTATTTATTTCTCATATTTAACCTGGGACAGCTCTATATTTCATAACTCTATTTAATCCTTATTAGAAAACATGTTGAAAATTCGGATATAACATTCTGCTTTTTCTTTAAACAAATAATTCACTGTATACAAACACATGTAAATCTAATTGTATTTTTAATTACTTCCTCAAGTAATTTAATCTAGCGAAACACTATTGAATGCACTACATTTTAGTAGAGTTGTTTTATAACATTTTCCAAACCAAATGCATGCAGCATAGTTTTAAGTGTTAACTGAAGAAATTTAATCCAGTAAAATTATAACTAGCACAAATGAATGGTAACCTCTAAAATAATACATCTGTATGTTTTTGTTGGTACTGATCTTTTAATTAGTGGCAGTTATCTATGTAAAAGTAATATGTTTAAAATGCTATTTTAAAAGGTTAACCTAAAGTATTTCCTAGCAGTTTTAAAAGTGATACAGAGTGCTGGACTTTAAATGTCCTTTGTAATAATGCTGTTAATATCATACTAATATAAATAGTAAGTGTTGTAGCCAAAGACATAATAAGGATTGTTATGATATTAAAATTATTATTATAAAGATTATCTTTATTGTTTATGGTTGTAACAGTAATTGCACGTGATGCGGTGTCTCATGATTTGACAACTTTTGAGAACTTGTATACAGCAAACTGACATTGTAATGTAACATACTTTTTTTATTGTTGTTGTAAGTATTTTATTTATTTTTAATGTGACCTTTATTTATAGAAGTTGTCTTATTGAGGATCAAGACCTCAATTACAAGAAAGACCTGCTTTGATCAAACAAAATCACTAACACGGCAACAAGACAAGGAATTAAGAAATGAACAAGAAAGACTCAAGCAATATTATAACGAAAGAAGCAAAATAAACCTTATTCTTTCTATATAAGACTCTTTCTGCCTAAGTACAAAGTTTGTAAAATAAAATTTTTGATTTTACCATATCAAAACGTTTAAAATCATGGGCTCCTCGAAAGCCGCTTTCTCTTCCGATCTCCCCCCACGAAGCTGAAGTTGGTTTTATAAATCAGAAAAAGGCTTCACAAATCCCAAACATGGTTCTAAATATTCTGCTGTTAGAGCAGAATAATCCAGTGCAGGCTTGAAGAGTCTAGGTGTTGTAGTTTTGGAATTAGAGCAGTTACTGTGTGACCAAGATAAAAAAAAAGTGGTGAAATCAACCTTTATTGAAGTTTCCCCAGTCAGAAAAAGGTTTCACAAATGATAAACATGGTTATAAATATTCTGCTGTTAGAGTAGAATAATCCAGTCCAGGTTTGAAGAGTCTAGGTGTTGTAGTTTTTAAACTAGAGTCGATTAAAGATACGGAAGGTAGTGAAAAACTAGGTGGAATCGCCCTTTAGCCGTTTCCCGAACCGGAAGCTAGAATTGGAAACCAACTTCAGCTTCGTTCTCCCCCCCATGAGGCTATTCCGAGAGAAATAAAAATGTAAAAAAAAACTATTTTCAAAGTATATATTTTAGTCCAACTCGAGATGAAAACAATTCAACTTATTCTGAATATAGGCTTTCAAAGAAGAACGTCGTCTACAAGCTAAACTTAAACAAGCTAATCAAACCAAGCTAACTAGCCAACCGTCCACCACCAAGTTAATATTAGCATAAAAGTGCAAATCATCGGTTACTGTTTGCTTCTGCAAGGTCAGGTGTGACGAATTAAGCTGGAGTAAAGTAAGTATAATGATGCCAAGTTAATGTTTATTTTCTAACTGGTGACGAGACTGTAAAAAGTGTTTCCTAATGATGTGACTAACCAAAATTGAAAAAACTCGTTTAAACTGGAGCTGCTAATTGTCAATGGAGTTAAAGTTCAATGTAATTAGAATGATTCACTACATATTAGCAAACTGTAAAACTACTTAACGTTGTCAACAAAGGTGTAGGAAGTTACTAGGAAAAGGTCAGTAAGATGATATATATGAAACAATCCCGCTGAGGCCTTGACTTCAAATTGATTGTATCATCAATACATCTCAAGAACTTAGAATACCATTAAGCAGTTGATTAATGTCAGTAAATGCGTTTTGTTTTATTGATTAATTACACACAGGGCGATGTATTTAAAAGTATTAATTTTAATGGCTATGACTTGGAGGTAGTAAAACTACAAAAACACAAGTCATGCATATGCGCATTAAAAATATATTTTAAATGCAGAAATGTCAGGTATGACTGTGGCTGTGTACAGTTTGTCTAGGCTCATTTTGGGTCACCATTTATTTGAAACACTTGGTGTATTTAGTCTACTTAATGAATGAGTGATCCCCACTCAGCTTTTGAGATAAACTGCTGCATGTTTGTGGCTATACTTAGAGTAAAATTAAAATAAGTGTAGAAAGATGGCTCCCTAAAAGATATGTGCTTTTAGTTACACTTTACATTTTCTGTAAAAGAAACAACTACACAAAAACTGTATGAAACATATAAAATGCCAGACCAAATCTGTAACATTTTTGAATTGCGTTCAGTGGCTTCACAAAATCATTCAAAATTCTGCAAATGGCCCCTGAATGGCACTTTGGACATCCCTGATCAAAATTAGCAAAATTGAGTGCTTGAAATATATCACTCTCTGTGTGGTGAATCTTTTATGAGACTTTTCAATGAGACTTGAATTCATTTAAATGAACCTGACTACTAGATTAAAAATATGTTGTTGTTTTTTTTTTATGGGCCACATTTCATAATAAGCTCATTCCGAAACTCCAGGGTGATTATTGTCATTCATTAAAGATTTACTTGTAGCAGTCACCTTCCTAAAATAATGGCCTGAATAATTTTATGCCAAAAGTGGTTTTACTTTTTACCTAAAGTAAAAACACTCCTTTTTTATGTAATAAAAAAAGTTGTTGTTGCCACAATCACTTTTGGCAAAAAAAATGTCTTAGGCCAGTGTAGAAACGTGACAATATAATGCGATTTGATAGATTGTACAGCTCTAATTCTAGCACATGAATGTCTGTTAATTTAACCCATTGATCATTTCTCTGGCTGTATGTTTCAGGTAGTTGTCCTGCTAAAGAACACTAGTTATTAATTAGGTATTTTTCTCCTGTTGTAATTTGTTTCCAGGAAACCACATCTCGAAGAGGTCCAATGGTAGAAAATATGAAAATGCTTTTACTGCTGCAGTTCCTCAGAACCTCCACCAGGAAATCTGGTTTGATTATTTAGTCTTTAGAAGACAATTTAACATTTTGAGTTCCCCTTAGGTGCACACACGTACATATTTTTTTTTTACATATTTGTGTTTACTCTTAGGCAATCAGAAACAACAGTCTAGATTTTTACGGCGCTGTAATGTAGAAACCTTTTCTCACTATGAATCAGACCTTCATACGTCTCTACTGGGGAACCAAAATGCAGAGGAAGTCTGTGCACCTGCTCCTCCCCATGTGCAAATCTAGATGCATGCACGGAAGTCTAGTTTCAGTGCAGGAGGACTCAGGTGGTTAGCTGATGTGCCAGTTGATGGTTTGAGTCTTTCTGCCAGTACCAGGCTGTCTTTCCTCGGGGGAGCTGTAGCAGCATGTCAGAGGTCAGATGAAGCTAGGCAGCTTTTTGGGGTAAAGTCATCAAGGATTTGAAAGACAGAACAGGAGTATTGATTCAACTAGTGCGCATTGCATTCGGCAAAACCAGGGATGGGTACAATCCCACACGAGATCCGGAGACTCTTGGATGGTAATGTCTTCATTTCCTGTTAAAATATATTCTGTCACCAACCTTGTTTTTATTTAAATCTAATTGTTGAACAGTACAGCATGAGGAGGTAGAATTATTTCAACCAAAACAGCTTGATTTTTTTTTTAGGTTTCGTTCAAAGAGAGTTAAATGAATTTGAGAGCGACTTCCTTTGACAGAAGCCTTTTCTTCACCAGAAGCAGACTTTGTATCAAAGTTTTACCATCAAGTTCACCTCTATTTCAGCCGTCACATACAGTAAGCGGTCCCCATCAAGTCGGCATTCACCACATTTGCATGTGGTGCCAAGCTAACAGGCGCAGAGCTCTTGGGGGTCATTTGCATGCGTTAGTTTATTTGTGTAACGTGGGGTGGAAGACATAAAAAATTTTATCAGATAAATGGTCTGGACTGACCTGTTTGACTTCATCATCATAAAGAAGAGTCTTGTGTGTATTTGTGATACTACCTTCCAAGTCGAAGCTGGTTTTAATACAACAGAGAAAGAAACTGGTTCCGGTTTTTTCCCCTATTTAAGCAACATAAAAAGTAGCTTAGTACTGCTAATATTGGCCACTCAGGTAACGATGTGCTCAAAATCCTTAAATCAGTGGAGACTTGGAGATGCCACTCTTCCCACTGCACCTTGTCGACAGATAAACTGGGTTCACTTTGGGCATTGTTTGTCACCGTTTCAGTTTACATTTTTTATAATAAGCCAGGGCCACCGGTTCTACTGTTATGTTCTGCAGAACCTGACTCTAGTATCAACAGTTTAGGCAAGTTGCTTCTTTTTCTTGTAACGTTTTCTTGATTTATGAAGAACAACACATACCGTTTTTGACATATTTTCTTGTTTCTCCTAATTTGAAGTGTGGGTGGGGGGAATTAGCCTTAGTGTTACAATCACATTTATATCTAAGAAAATCACGAAGCAATAGATTACAAAATAAGTATTTTTTTACTGAGATTAACTTGAAAAATCAAGGAGAAACCCTAAACATTTTCTCTTTACAATAATTTTATAGGACAACTATAGAATTATTGATCCTCTGTGGGTATTTGGCCTAAAACAGTAACTTTTTTTTTTTTTTCTGATAAACATAGTCAAAATAAGGGTCGCATTTTTCTTTTTTTTGTGTGTTATTCTAGTCATTTTGAGGCTTTTTCACATTTTCACCAGGTTGACAATAGAGGTGAAAGGCTTTGTTGTGCTCTATTGGGAAAGCAATGTAACATTAAAATTAATATTCTACAGAAAATGTAAAGAATTGGCAATTGTACTATAAATTAGACTGATCATTACCCCAATATCAATGGATGCAGTATTTGTATAAGGAAGATCTGCCTGGACTGAAATATATGTTAGATAATTGTTTAAATGACACATTAATGAAGCATAAGAGTTTCTGAAGCTTGTGAAGTCATTAAGAAACTCTGACCAACTAAGATGTTTCAAGACCAAAACAAACTTCAGCAAGATGTCAACCAGAACCACATTGTGCTATTGTGTTGTGAAGTGGAAGAAAATTAATCCAGAGTTTTAAGTTCTTTACAAATGAAAGCTGTGTTTTTATATCCGAACCACTTGAATCACTACTCTGTTCACTTAGAACCACTTTCTGCTGGAGTTAAAGCTGCAGGTCGTTTTGGTATGTCTCAGTCAGTCTTTCACATCAAAAACGAAACATTTTTATTCATCTTTCTTTGGTGAATAGTTCAGGCTCAGTCAGATTAAACAGTGTCTGTAACACCAATTTCTAAGTGGTGTTGTTTTTTGGGGAATTCTATTCTATTGATGTGTTGACCTCTGTTAGACGTTCAAAATGTGTAATATTGATTTAAACTCCAGATAAAGGCTCCGACTAATAACATCTGACCTGAATCAACTAACCAGAATTTTATCTCTATGTAAAAACAGGCAAATACCCATAATGTACTTTGCAGCAAGTTTTGCCGAGCCTCTGCTACATTTGAACATTTTCTCAGAAAAAAGATGTTGCACTCTTAAAATAGTCCAATGTTGTTCCAAATGTGGCCCTCCTTACACACTTGTTCTAATGTTTCTGTGCTCCGTAGACTGTGAGTTGTTTGTGACGGAGATCCTTGAGGATGAGAGCCTGAGTGAAAGCGCAGCAGAAACGCGGAAGGTCCTGCTGAATAACTTCCTGGTCGTCCATGCAAGGTAGGCTTATACATCCTGAAATTATCCAATACTAGAGGCGCAGACACCAAGCTGCTGAAGTGTGACGATGTAACTTCACGGCACCATTACTGAACATTTGCTCTTAATGCAGAAAGAAAATTGTGACTCGGGCAGCAATTGCTTTGAATACAGTCTGAATTAGAAAGAACTCGTTTAATCTAACGACACCAACATCAACCCCCCATTCTTATTTACTTTTGCTAAAGATCCCATGCAACAATCCCTGTTTTTAATCTGATCTTTGAATCTTGTTTTTGCTTTTATGTACATTCTCCAGGAACAACACATGAGTTTCACGAAGTGAAACTCTGCTAGCTGACTCCGGATGCTTGTGTTGTCTGCACTGCAGGGGAAAAGGCTTCAGCTGTGTTACAGAAAGCCTGTGGCTTTGTGGTGCACAGCACAGGAAGCAATATTTACTGAATTTCTGAAGTTGTGCTTCTGCCGTGCTTTACAAAATATAAAAAGCACAAACAATTTACAAAACAAGCCTTTGATTTGAATTTTTTTTTCATTCTTTAATTTTTTTCAGGCTTCCTCAGGAATTCCCAGCAAGATGTGAGTAAAATGTTAATCCCTATTATTAAAATGTTTCTACTGTACATGGTCCTTTGTCTTATTTTTCACACACATGTTGCTCAGTTGACTACAGGGACGATGAGGGCTCTGATGACAACCGCAGCTCCAGTCTGGGACGTTCTGCCCCTTCAGACGACGCCTCAGTGTCGGACTACCAGGATGATGGAGTCCCAGAGTGTGAGTCCATGATAGTTCTGGTTCTGACTCGTTTTAAGTGTCTTGGTGTGTGAGAGGCCTGAACTCGGAGACCTTTATTTTCATATGTTAGTTAAAAATAATAAATTTGAGCAGTAGAAAGCAATTCTAGCCCTAAAACGGTCATGCAGCTGAATAAGTTAGTTGACATAAAGCTAACTTAATTAAACAATTTAATTCAAAAATATAAAATATTATGAAGTAATGGACTACACTAGTCATTTTCATTAGTTCTATGTAATATGAAATATCCCTTAGAAACTGAATTCTGAGTTTTAGTCCACTATATGAGCCACACTGTCTGTGTATATTGAATCTATATGATAAAGTGTTGTTAAACATAATTTTTCTCACTTACATGGTTCACATTATCAAATAAAATTTTGAATATTAGATGATGATTTAATTTATCAATGAAAAGAAAGCCTATACAAACCAGCAATGCCCTTGTAAAAATATAGTTTACCCCTGTGTTAAATCTTGAATTATCTTTTACATGGGTTAAGTTTCACTGCGATGCTCAGGTGTGAAGAGTGCCAGACTCGTAGAACCAAGAATCATTTCAGTCAAATCTGTTTGACAACAAGAAGTAGAAGAAAGTCAAGAACTGGTCATAAACAATGTCACCTGTATACGTCTAGCTCTTGGGAGAGGGTTGTAGAATTATTTCCAAGGCTTTGGGTCTCCACAGAACTACAGTGAGAGCCTTTATGAATAAACAGAGAAAACATTGAACAGATGAGCCTTCCCAGGAGAACCAAAACTACTTTAAGACCAAAGCCACTGCTGACTACATAGAACACAAAGGTCCAGCTGAGGTTTCCTTCAAAGCATCTCTACAATCCCCAAGACTTCTGGGAAAATATTCAAAGGCTGATGAGACAAAAGGGGAACTTTAGGTGTTGATAACTGTCTCATCTGGAGTAAAACTAACATACTCATACTAAGAGTCAAACATGGTGGTGGTAGTGTGATGGTCAGGGGCTGCTTTAGGGTGATTTTCTGCAATTGATGGATCGACGTAACTAAAAGATCCTGAAGGAGAATGTCTGTCTGTCTGTTCATGACCATGCACTCAGTTATACTGGAGTTATGCAGCAGTGATCCAAGGCTCACCAACAATCAATGTCCGGTCTTAAATCTGCTTGAGATGCAGTGAAATCAGCTTGAACAGGCTGTTCATGCTGGAAATCTCTTCTGCGTTTCTGAATGTAAATAATTCAGCAGCTTTTCTCCACGGCGCTTCCAGTTTTTGATATAGTTGACTTTAGTTGTTGCTGCTAATAGCAGCACATCCAGTTGTTAGGTTTAGGGTGCAATTGTTTTCTTCACATTCGGACATTCAGCCATGTCCATTTGGTTAGCTTTTTCCCCTCAAAAAAGAATTAACTTTAAAAATGCAATTTATATTTAGAAGTGTCTTTTAATGAGCATTTCACACATTTAAGTTTGACAAAAACACAAAAGCAAAAAAGAAAAAAAAAAAATCTGAAAGAGGGCAAATACTTTATTACTTCATTCTCGGTTATTTTCAACTGAATTATATAGCAGGATTTTCTAATTCATAGAGGTACAACCTATATAATTAGTGAAAATGTGTTTTCACTGGAAAAGTTACAAATTGAATGGGAAGAAGGTTGGGTTGGTGTGCCAGGAGGCGATACGCTTCTCCTCTGAGAAAGCCACGGCTTTAGTTCATTATCCTTGTTGTCGAAGCTGCTCCTCACCGCAGGAAGAGCAGGTGGATCATTTCGTTGCATATTGCAGCACATCCTCTAAATGTGAAAAATTAAGAGAGAATGGGGGGAGAAAAGGCAGACCACCCCATGTGAAACTCCTCTCCTACCTCTCTGCCCGGTGACATCGGTGACTCCTCCTCCCTGCTTCCTCTTCCTCTCTCCCCCTTGGCCTCTTCGTGTACCTGGAGAAATGCTGCTGGTGGGTCACACAGACCTGAATGGTGACCTAGAGCTCCCTCCTGTGGCAAAACCCTCAGCTTCTGGTTTTGTCCTTTGTGCATCTTGTGTGTGTGGCTAGTGGGAGGCAGCCCACACATGGTGGAGGCTTTGTAGCTGCAGGCTAATGCAGTGATTTATTGACCCACAGCCCTTCTATTCTTTCCCAACCGGGTTTGAAATACAACACTATACCTGAGGGGCCATGTGTGTTCCATCCCTCCTCTCCCTTTTATCAATCTTTCCCTCTATCTTCCTTTCTCCAACCTGCCGCCCTCTCATTCAGACTTTTAGTATTTCTGACTCTAATAGCCCTTGACGTGACACGCTGCAGGTGGGCATTATGGACTCTGTGGCCTCAGGTGTCCACCTCTGCTGTTTGTCTTGATAAAGCTTGATGCGCGAGGAATTTTCCTCATATTCAAAAAAAAAAAGAATAATTCCAGTCATTTTTGGATGCCGTTGGTTAACGCCAGCTGGGTTGAGTCAAGCCTGATCCCTTATTTGGAAACGGCTTAATGAACTTCTCTGCCTTCGGAAGAGAAACTACTGTTTGTCTCGCTGGCAAATAAATAAATCACAACAGATGGTGTGAAGATAGACCACAATTAGACTAGACAATAATGACCATTTTTCTTTTTTAAAATTTTCAGAGTAAATAAGGAGAGATTTCCTTTGGGAAGCAAATAAAATCAAACCATACAAGGCTGAAAAGTTTCCCTTAAGGCTATACTGATAACTACAAATTGCGCCGTCTGTTGATGCGGTGTTAGATACTTAAGGCTCAGTGTCATGCTATTATGTGCTAAATGTGAGGAATGGTTAATCGTCTAGCGCAGAAAAATATGCTTATTCTTTTATTTTCTCTCAAATTGGAGTAAGTTTCCTGTTTTTTTTTTTGTTTTTTTGCTGATGGATCAATCATTAATTGGAACATTTTGTCTTAAAAAATGCGTCGCAGCAGCGGGTTTGTTAGCGCTCGGAGGCAGCAGCCATGTTGGCGTAGGGAGCGCTCTGTGTCCTTACTGAAAGGGCATGCGGAGTTCATAGTTCATCCTGTGTTCACCGAAAGAAATGGCTCAGGCGTTTCTGCAGGGCGGTCTGTTTCCGAGGAAGCGGGGGTGTTAGTGGGAAAAAAATGACACGAGTTCTTAATGAGATCATTTCTGTACCGACAGTTATGCACGATGACAATTTGGGATTAAAATTCTTTTTTCTTTTTTTTTTTCCTGACAAAAAAACCATGAGGATTTATTCGGGGACTGATATGGTGATTGATTCAGCTCTTTTTCGTGTTTAATCATTTGATTTTATGTGAGTCTACTGTACACAATGGAGACTTTGTGACCGGGAGGATGTATGAGCTGCGGTGATCGACTGCCTGCCTTCGCCGCACTGCGTTCCCCTAACCAGTGAGTGAGTGAGTGTGAAGTCGATGGCTGCTTTTACACACAGGAGGAGCCTGCGCCGTTTGATTAGATGCAGTGGCCTGTTGTCTTCAGTGGACTGGGTGACACCAGATTTGTAATGGCTGACAGGAACAGATGGAGCCTCCTTTGTTAGCCCGGGTGTCTGCATGGTAATGTGAACTGAGTTTCACCCGCCGACCGCACCCGTGACCCGACTGCGCCTGCAGCCTCACCCCAGCTCCGTCTGCCAACCCCTCCCCGCCCTCCCGCCGTGGCAGCCCCGATTTGGGGTCTCACGCCCCGTTTTAAGGAATTTTTATTCCATCACATAACCATGTCATTCCAGCACATTATGCGCAGATAAACAAGTACATGCACAAGCTCTCCTCTTCTCCCCTCTGGCGTGAAAGAGCTCTTTAACATGTGTGGAGGCCCCTTCACACAGACACAAACAGACCCCAGGAGACAGCTGGAGATGTGGGACTTTTAGCCCCTTCATGCTGTTTGCAGGTCAAGTTTACGAAGTCGAAATGGCCTGTTTGTTTTTCTTTGATTGGGGAGCTCTGCTGGGGGCTCTGGGATGTTTGCTGTGAAGCAGCAGCGATGATAAAGCGCCGCGGGAGGAGCTTTGTTTCAAGAGGCGTGCAGAAAAAGATGGCACTTTCAATGTTCAGTGTGTCGCTCTACCTCTTCGTGATCGGTGGGTTTCTGGAATTTACTCAGGTGTGATTGAAGCCATCAACATACTGTATATTCTGAAAAACCATTTTTAAAAAAAATCTTAAAATTCACTAGCTGAGATTCATATTTGATTGTTAAACCTTTTAAGGTTTATGATTTTCTTATGAATTATGATCCTCTATTAGTCTCTCCCTGTTGAACATTAAAAGCTGAATCTCATTTTACCCACTAACCCTCATTTTTAGCCTTAAAAGTCATCTGTCCATCTTGTTTTTGTGAAATCTTTTAGCCTTTGTTTGAAGTTCTTAGGGAAGCATTAACACTGCGAAAACGCCAAATTTCTCCAAGTAGTTTCTAGTGGATAATAAGACAAAACTAACTGACAAGTGACTTTTCAAGAAAATACAGGAGTTTTTTTTAAAATCAGTTCTTAATAATGATATAAAAAAGTACTATTTCCACTGGCAGATTATTTTACGTATAACAAAATTTTTCCCATGTTATAAGTGAAATAATCTGCCAGTGGAAATGGTTCTTTCTCATCAATATTAAGGAATAATTTACTTAAAACAAGCTCCTATCTTCCTGAAAAGTTACTTGTAAGTTAGTTTTGTCTAAGTGTACTAAGATATTTGCACTAGAAACTAGACTAAAATAATAAGGTAAAATTTAGTGTTTTTTGGTATGCAAAATAATTCACAGCTTTGAAGAAAAATAAAGAAACAGGCGTAACAAAAACTGAAATGAATTGACAGGATATTTGATATATGAATTACATTTATTAAGGTGATTTATATGTAGGTTTGATGATTCAACCTTGTTCCTGCCTATCTCAACCAGTTTTACTTTTACTTTTTAAAGAAAACTACTGTGAATAGTTTGTTTCATAATTTTCAGTTTTGACTGAGCAATTTGAGTGTTGTTACTCTGACAAAACTACAAACCCAATGTTGCAGGGAAGCCCTCTGGAAAATAATTTTTCTACAGACATTCAGACTTCTCTGCAAACTTGTTAAGTGTTTCTGCTCCTGAAACTGACTTTTTGTATGTAGGCATTTTACTTCCTCTATGTCTGTGTTGACGTGATGTAACCTCAGTGAACTTGAGTCACACGTCGGAGCCACTCCAGTTTAACTTGACAAAGTTATGTAGCTTGCATAAACTAATAGGTAAGTTTACCTACCATTTCTCCTTATGTTTAAAACTTTTCTGTCTGTGAAGACATTTTGGCCAATCTTATTTATATTTTAGAAAAACACTTAAGCTGCAACTTTGAATTAGTTTAAATCCCAGTAATTAGGAGCAATATGTTCTTCAATTTGTAGAGAATGACATGGATATTGAAAAGCACCGTGTGCCATAAACAGAAGAGCTGACTAGAGACGCACCAATCAATTGGCCAGTTGTCCTTTGATAGGTTTCGATCCTTTACTGGAACGTCAAATACTAAATTAATGAATTATTATAAATGCGTCAACCAACAGCATGCACTTTGATACACCTTTTTAAAGTTTAATATGAAATGGGGGGATAAAATTTTCTCTTAGATTCAAATTTATAATTAGCAAAGAAAATGAAATACTCGTATAAAATTTGGAATTAGCAGATTAGATCTCAAAGAAAACCAGCTATTGGTATCAACCCAGTAAAGCATTAATGGTGCATCTTTACATTATTTTTTTGGACTAAAATAATACTTAACAGTTATTCTTCTCTCAGTTGACGCGTTGTTTAATTAAGTCATACTTTCAAGGACGTTTGTTCAACCCGGACTGTGACTGCTGTCTCTGCCGGCCCAATTTCCTAAACCAATTACTGGCACCAGTACGCGGGTTGGACAACCAATTTGAACTTATGTCGCGCTGTTGCCCATTTCTCATTTGAATATGAGGGGCCAACGCACAGCAACATTATTACACCGTGCTTGTAAATAGAATATTAAATCTAAACTCTGTCATTTTGGCTGAAGCTTGGAAAAGCCATTTAAAAGTGAAGCGCTTGTGAGAGTGTATGCCCGACCCTCTTGGCTGGTGATGTAGGAAAATGACGAAGCCATCTGACAGACTGAAGCTCCATTAGTGGGTTAATCTGCGGTGTTTAATGTGCCAACTGGCTTTTTGTTTGTGACTTGGTAAGATTTTGCAGAAAGAGAAAGTTGAAATGTCGCTGTTCTGTAGCTGTTCCAGTTTTTCCTCCTGTTCTCTGATTTGTCTCTGGTCTCTTTACCGATAATTTAGCTCCGTTTTTCTTTTTTTTTTTCTTCCCTCTTTGTGCTGTCTGCCCACTTACTGAACTTTTGACCTTTTGACCAGCTTGTTTGGCCAACCTGTGACCTGTCTGCAGTCTGTTCAGAGATGTGTGAAGGATCGGCCCCGGTGTCCCAGAAAAACCACTGTAAATCACAAAGTTTCTTTCCACTCCGACGGTCATTTACTGTATTTGATCGTCAGAATATCTGCCTGGAGATTCATCTCTCCCCGTGTTCATTGGTGTATGGATTTTGTGACATTTGGATAGCGACTCCTCGTTTGCAAGCAAGCGAGGAATATGTTAATGACTTTCACTCCTCCTTTCTCTCTCCTTCCCCTCTCCTGCTCCGGTTGCTGTCTGCGTGCTGTTTTAGAAGGACGCTCACGCGTTACGAGGCAGGCGCTGGGATCTGTACATTGCTGTGAACGTTCGCCATCAGGGTTCAAAAGTTCACACAACTCCCCAAGGGCTACTGTGCTGCTGCAGATGCTGATAGTCTTTTCTTTCTCCCTCTCTCCTGGCTGCCTTTCTTTCCCTCTCTCCCTCGCTGTTTACACTATTAATCTTGTACACTCTCCCTCACACACTCACTCACTCGGCCTGCAAGAGAGCGGCTTGAAGGGGGGATTTGGACGTATTTAACCGAAGAGCATCCATCACTCTCATCTCCGGCCTGAAACCCCCCTGTCCCGCTCTAAAGCCCACACCGGGATTTTATTTATTTATTTATTTAATTACATTTTTTTAATTTTTTGGCTCCTGGTTCGTTTGCCCTCTGATGCAGCTCCCCTCTCATTTTCTTTGTTTTATTGTTGCGTCGCATATAATTACATCCCTCCATCGGCTCTGCCCGAGCTCGCCGATGAAACCCAGGGAAAACGGCCGAAGCTAAATGCACGGCCGTCCATCTGTAAGGAGGCGCATAGGCAGAATGCAAAGTGGGGGGAAAAGCAGGGGCAGGGTGGCTCCTAATCTCCCCCAGAGCTGTCAATGTCACAGACAAATAGCAAAACTATCAGATGCGGCGGGTTCACCCAGAGGTGAGCGTTCCCAGGTACCTCCTGCATTCACTCCCTCTCTTTCTCTTCCTTCCTCGCAAATGAGAATTTGATTTTGCCCTCCACTGGAATCCATTTCTGGAGATGAATGAAGTTTCAATGCCAAGCCCAGGTGGCCCCGCTGATTTCTTAGGGAAATAAATGGAGATGGGAGAGATGTGTTGGCCTGTACACAGACAGTGACACGGCGGCGTCCGATACCTCCGGGATCCCTCTGTTTAATTGTCGCTGTAACATAGCACTTTAAGGTCATTAACATACTCTGGTGTTATTCAAAGATGTTGGGGATGCATCGCTCCTTACAGCGGGATCTTTTGGCTGTGCGTGCCAAGTGGGATAGGGCTTGTATGTTGTTAGGAGATTGCTTATCTACAATGGCAATTTTTACCATTGATTTGTGGCGGCCTTTGCTTGCAAGCAGGATTATGGGAAAGAAATCAGAAGCCCTTTGACTGGGAACAAATTTTATTGTGAGCAACTGTAGTTTCATTAGAAAAATGCATTTAGATAATTAATTTCAGTATAAATATTCCCGGCTGTACTAATCAAAACTAAATGAACTTCTTTTATGAAATATCAGCCTCAAACAAACGTGATGGAATTGTTTCTTTTCATGCAAATCTGATAATTTAGCTTCATTTAATCTCGGTTGCTGTCAGATAGATTGCAGCTGAAGAAAAAGGACATGATTTAAAAACTTGATCAATATTGTGGAAGACATTTATTTTAAAGAGATGATTCCATTAATGTTGTTTTATTATGTTTTCTGAGTTCTGACTTAAAATAACAAACGTCTCTTGCAGCTGATTGCTGACTATCTGTGACAACCATTTTAATGCTGTTATTGATTATTTTAAACAAATGTACCCAGCAACAGATGTTTTAAAATGTTTATGAATTTAAAGAAATCTTTAAAACCTTGTTGTTTTTCTCTTTCTAGACAAATACCGATTATATTATTAATAGTTACTGAAGTATTCATTAGAAATGTTATTTTATTGCCTCATTAAGAAAAAAAAAAAAACACTTTTGAAGAAGGGGGTTAAAAAGAAATGAAAAAAGATATTGGAAAGGAAAATTATTTTGTTACTTCTCTTATGTGTTATGAATTGGAAAAAATATAAATCTATATTTATATTAAATCTATATTAAATATTTATCAGAAATATTTCATATTTTGATCCATTTGCACAAAGTTTTAGAGAAACATTTGGAAA
Source organism: Alfaro cultratus (assembly GCA_903066825.1). Lineage (NCBI taxonomy): Eukaryota > Metazoa > Chordata > Actinopteri > Cyprinodontiformes > Poeciliidae > Alfaro > Alfaro cultratus. The sequence continues at coordinate 37,483 of CAEFZX010006867.1, forward strand.
AGCAAACGCAATGTTTTTTAGTTTTAATTCAAAAATTTGTCTTTTACCTAATAATTATTTTAAAAAAGCATTTATTATTATTAATATCACTTCTACTGCTAGTAAAAATCACAATAACAAGAAGAAAATGAAATAGTAAACAAAAAAACAAATAATAAATAAAAAAAAAAACCTAATTATTCTTCCCTTTCCTGTGAGGATTTGGTCTGAATTTTCTCAAATTTAATTTATTGACACCTGTTGTTTGTTATTTAATTTAAGAAAAGCATTTAATAATGATAGCATTGCAAAAAAAAAATTATGAGACGTATCTGAAGTCGCAATAATAAAATGAAAGTGGTGATAGGTTGAGTTATGCGTCATGCAGCACTGTGCAGCTCACTGATCCTCATTTAGATTTTATTTAAATTATTTGATCGGGAAAATCAGAGCATTTTTAAAAGTGCACTGATTGTATTTCAAAGGGAAGCGCTTTTTCTTTTATCTCTTTCCCTTTAGGCTATGCCATCGACTGCACTATATCACTTTTTTTCCCACAGATATACCAGCTCCTCTGCGGGCTCAAACACCTCCATTGCTGTTATTTGTATTCTTACTTCTGTGTTTTCTTTTTGTTTCTGTCGGCGAATCAGCAGAAAACCATCCCCAGCGATTAGAAGATCATTGTATCCGCAGTTAAGCATTTGAATAGTGGTAGTAAATCTAGAAAAGGGAAATTCAGGGTCGCTATAGACGCTGCTTATAGCTGCCCAGGGGGAAGCCGGTGTCACATTGTAAATTTAGGCCCTTAGTGTCTTTAGAGTGGCCAGTCTGTGATGTCTGAGAACAGAGCAGATCTGAGCCATGACTTGACATCTTCTCCTGTATGAAGAAAAAGAAGAAGAAAAAAAATATTTTTTATGAGCTGTATCAAATATAATAGACCAAGTCGCACGATGGAAAAAGGAGCTGCCAAAATGACTTAGAAAGTGTTATAAAATATTAATGTGATGATTTTGTCCTGCTAAACGCTTCACTCCGCCACACGAAGGCTGATTTGTTGTTCAATCAGACTGACATTTTGATCTTAAAAGAAAACAAAAAAAAATCCGAAATCCTTTCTGCATAAATTCCTGCTGCCATTAAACATTATTAGACGGTGACACAGTCATCATGCAGCCTGATATAATGCACTGCATGTTTTCTTTGGTTCAAACACATGCATTAGGAGGTTCTAAACATGGTTTATGTATCGATGACTGAAGTCCTAATCAAATCAGGGGAGGGAAGGAGGGCTGAGGAGACATTGTGCCCTTAACCTCAGTGCCTCTCAGTCTCTCCTCCTTTCTGACGGCCGCCTTGCTGGAGGGACGCACAGCAGAGGCCTCCCACTGTAATGAGGAAAAATGTATCAATTTAGCTCGGCCTGCACACAGATTGAGCGCCGGGTGGGTGAAGGTGCACTGAGTGAATCCTTTTTCCTAATCAAGGACGGTATTGGAGAGGATTGCGGTCTCGTTCACCTCGTCTGTAGAATCAGCAGCATTCCTGCCGGCAGCCCCCCTCAGGGCCGGGGAGCCTCTCCGTGCCTTCTGTTTCACCTCATCAGCTGAGTTCACGCGGAGGTCAGGTCCTGCCCCCTGATGCTGCATTCAATGCAATACCTCTTGTATCGAAAGGCGGTGTGAAAGCCCCCCCTCCACCCGACTCAAGGACGGCACAAAGCAGAGAGAAAACATATGATAACTTTCTGATCTGATGGTCAGCTTGTGCTTCTAGGGGTCACATCAGAACAAACCAGCACTAGCTGATGCTAAATGCTGTGATATACTGCATTTATCACTATATCTGATGTAGATTTCAGTTATTCTTGATGAAAATGGTTTTTTTTTAATTAGATAAATAACATTATTTGATGGAAATTTACAAATTCAACAAGAAATCTGCTTGGATGTTGATGTCAAATAAACAAGTATTATTATATTAATTTTCTTGATTTATACAAAATAGATAGACTCTTTCTGAATATGTTAACAAAGATTTAGAATGACTGTTTTCCCCCTATTTATGATATCTTTAAGCTAAAAGATAATAAAAAAAAAATAAAATATTGTGATTGCAATAAAGGAATAAAAGTAATCATTAACACAGGATTATAAAAAAACAGGGTTCCTCAGCGCGAAGAAGAAAGAAAATATATCTTCTCGATCTTTTTGTCAGTATTGTATAAGAATGAGAAGCTGACATCCGTTTTGACATGAATAATAAAAAAATGATCTCCTGAATCGCAATCGGATGAAATAACCTCACCGACTTTTCCAATTTTAGTTCTTTTATAACTTCTTAAACTAAAAGATTTATGCCTATCTCAAAACTATAATAGCTCATAAAACCAGGATCATTTTTAACAAAAACAACAAAATTAAACCTCTGCGGGCAGTTGGAAGGAGAAAGTATAATTTTCAGATTTTATTGCCAGTTTTACAGATATTTTATCACCGACTGATAAAATATCAGTCGGTGGTTTACAGCTGGTGTAGTTTATTTTGCAATAAAACATTTAGTTTCTCTTTAAGAAAATGTGATAGCTTTCTGATCGAATGGTAGCCAATAAATATTATGATGTCCTGCTGCTGTATGATTTTTCTATAATTTGGGATCAAGCTTTTTCTTTTCGATATTTAACATTTAGAGATCTAACTAAAATAATCCCTGCATGTTCACGTTGAGACAAGAGACAATAGTGTCAGTTTATGCATTTTCATTTGTAATGGAAAAGGAAAAAAAAGCAGCTGGTTTCCTGAATTATGACTAGATAATAGAATAAAGCAATAATAATAATAATAAAAAAAAGACTCCTGATGAATCAATTAAAAAAATAATGTGGAAAGTTTTCCCAGAGCAAAGAGAAAATGATGTTATAATCTTATAGACATCAGAGTTAAGCCCAGTTTCTTTTGATAATGTGCAAGCAAGAAAATCTAAAAAATTATATTACATGTAGAAGGTCTATATCTAATATTTGTGATTTAATATAATTTTTTCACTTAATATATTTTCTTTACCAGCTGATTAAAATATTAAAATAGAAGCCCATCAGTCTGTGCTTAGTATGCACATCTAATATGCATAATAAGAAAAGCATTTAGTTCGATTTTAAGAATATTTAAATTTTAGCCCTATATTTTTTAACATTTTAAGGGCTTTTTTTCCTTCTTTTGTGTTGGTCTTGTTATATTTGTGAAGTAATAGTTTATTTTTATCTCTAAAAGGTGTTTAACTCATAAACACAATTTACATTATTGTAGAAATCAGAAAATGAAGATTGTGATCAATCTCTTTCAATATAGAAATGTATTTATGACTTCATGGAGTCAACCTTTCTCTTGCAGTTAGCAAGAAAAAGATCCAAAGATCTCCTAAAATGTTTCGTTTCAGCATTCAGTTTGTAATCTTCTCAGCTTTGCGTATCTTTATTATAGTGTTCATACTGACATTTCCGTTTAGTCACTCAATAAGTTTAGTCTTGGTGCTGTTATTCCCAGCCACATTTTCCAGAATTTCTTAATGCCTTTACTCTCCTAAATTGCATTGACAAAAAACGAGGGTCGTTTGTTAGAATAAAAGCACTTTTTCAAAGTAATGACTTTTAAGCAGGTATTAAACATGCATTTTGTTGAGCCCACATTTCTGTGTTCAAAATGTTTTTCATTGATCTGAAATAATAATCTAATCTTCAATATGTTTTCATCAGATGTAAGCAGAAAATCATCATATTTAACAGAAGTAAAGATCTGAAAACCTCAGTCTGTGTGGAAATAATCTATATAATGTTTCACTAAGTGGACTGGGTTACTGAAACAAATGAGCTTTTCAATAATATTGTAATTTATTTAATATGACTGTCATGTTCCTGAATCTATCTGACATTTCCTAGATAGATGCTTCATCAAAAAGGCCATTGATCTTTGCTAATAACTCAGACTAGATTTCTCTTCTAAATGATTCTCAGATGTTCTTCAGATGTCTTTTTTTTTTGTAAACTCTCAAATTGCTTAAAAGAACATAATTGATTGTATTGAATAATAATAAAATGGCCTCCTAAATTTTTACTCAGAATACAAACTTTACATCATAATTAGTCCTTTTTTAAAACATTTTTTTTCTCCCTTCGAAATTAAATCTTGAATGGAGAAATCATAATAAATACAATCACAGTGATGTTCATTTTCTTGATTCAGATTGAAATCTAATGGCATTTGATTAAACAAACAAAATGAAATATCATCTCGAGTCTTAAGTCAGGCTAAATAATGCAGAACAACATGAGTTTTTTTTTTTTTGCTTTCAAAGCAGACTGATTAATGGAAATGAAAAATGACATTTTAATAATCCCAAAGCTCTTCTGTGGAGAATAAATTACAGGGAACAAAAATGTAGACTAATGTTGAGGGAATTATGTATAGCATGCACATATTTATCCTGTAAGCAGAGTATCGTGACATCACGCACTGATGAAAATTTCATGGCCTGGGATTTGTAAAACTCTGACCTTTGACCTGCTTATCACTGATCACAGCTGATCAAGGGGCAACTGGCCTTTTACAGATTGATTGGTTCATCTCTGATATTTGTTTGTTTTAGGAGCAGATGTGTTTTATAACAGAACTGTATAACAAAAAGAAAGATGATGCAGGAATTCAGATTTTCAACTGGCTTTAACAGCCCATGTTAGCGGCTAGCACATCCAGCACTGAAAAAAAGGCCTATGTGTATTTCCATAAGAATGTAGATCCTTACCTGAACTCTGAGATTTCCAACTGCCTACCAGCATTTAAACATCCAGTACACTCCATGACAGACCGAGATTTAAACCTCAAATGGATAAAACGACAACTTTGTGTGTTCACTGATGGGCTAAAGATCCGATTTTTGAGTTGCCACTGTCACCAATCAGGGTCAGTCGAGCTGAAAATCCTCCGTTGACCACTACTCACTTCAAATATTGATTCTGCAGAGATTTGTTTGTGTGTTAAATGGAAAACATAACGCAGTGGTTCTGACATGTTTCCCTGCTGCGGCTGAATCCTGTCAGTGCCTTTCTCTCCCATCCGACTGCCTAAAACACACGCTGCCACTCATTTCTCCAGCACCATCAACATCTTCAGCCCGTTTCAGTGCTTTCATACCCTCTTTTGTTGGGTTATGACCACCGTTGGATCTAATGTAACATGCGAGTCTTCCCACTCGACCATTTCCCTTCACTTTGATTCACTTTCCTTCCAGCCTTTGATTGACTTTCAGCCTAACTAAAGTGGATTTTAATGAGAGAATACATTAACTCCCTCTGGTCATGCGAGCATAAATCAGCCTTTTCTTGCGGGATCAACTGCTGAGCTCATACCGCCATGCTGAGGGAGTGTGAATAACCAAATGAGAGATTGCGTCTGTGGCGAAACTGCTGGCAGCTCAGATGCATCGTGGCGCGTCCCCTCCGAGTTTAACATAAGCTCAGGACGCCGACAGAACGGATCGCTTGTCGCCACGCAGGTCAGCTCGCTCCTGGGAGCCCCCCTTTCGTCAAGATCTATTAAACACATATTTCTGGTCGATTTCTATTGATTATTTCCTCCCATTTGTAAATTGGGTGACTCAGATCTTTTTCTTGCTGATGAGCACCATTAGATTTAGTTAGCATGGACCTGTAGCGGCTCCTCACCTTGATTTACGAAACGCGGCAAGTCCCGACGTCGCATCTATCTGCTTCTCTATGTTGGTAATTGCACTCAGCTAAATAGGTTATGCTGAAATATCAATAAATTGCCATCAAATTAATGTCAATACCAAAGCTGTGGATGGTGCTAATTAAAACGCAAAAGGGCTGAAAATGAAGCCGTGGCATTGCTCTGAATAATTGATAACCCAATTTATGATTTTTATGAAAGAGTGCCGTCTGTCTGTGGTTCTGATGAGGCCTTAATTAGATGCATTAATGTGTCTCTCTGTGGCTGTACTCAAACTCCAAACTCAAACACCATGATAGTTTTTGGGGGTGTTTAATGCTCTAAATTGCACATTTTCGAATAACAGTGGCTCTAAATGCCCACTTAAGGTTGCGTTTGCTCCAATTGAGGTGCTGGTGGGGGGATTCTTACGGTTCCACTCAGGTTGTTTTTCTCTTCCGGGTGGGATCAAACACTAACCAGCGGGATGTTTTTATCTCATGCTGCTACCGTGTGGAGGACTGGAGAACTAATGTGTGTGTTTGCGCGCGTTTGCCTCAAGTTTCACACAAAGGAGAATCCAGTGAGGTTGGATCACCTGGCGATAAAGCGCTAAGCACGCATGAATGTGTAATGTTTATTGACTCTGGCAGATCGGAGTGATCCTGTGTTGATTTTTTTTAGCTCCTCATCTATTACCTGAGCTCGACCTTTGAGATAAATGAAGAGCGAGAGGAAGCAGACGGATGAGGGGATTAGAGGAGAGTCGCGACGGGGAAGTAAGGCCGAAGGGGGAAGGAAAGAAAAAAAGACAGACCGCCGGCAGATAAATGAGGTGGAGGAGTGTAATGATTGCTGTTTGTTATGATGTACAGAATCAGGTTCTCTTTGACAAAACAGTCCTTAGCACCTCTGTATTTATAGTGTCAGCGGTCAGTCCATCCGCAGAGGAGGGTGGATGATGTGTAGGAGTGTTAGTGCTGTGAGCGCTGTTCTGGAATGACCCGCTCATCCGTCAGGACCACAAACCTGAGCAGTGCTGGAGTGTTGGGTCTCAGCTTGCTGTCATATTTAAAGTTATTGCAGATGAAAAACTACATTGAGGATTGGGATGCAGATAAGGGGGGAAAAAATCCTGCACCGTTTTGCTTTTGTGGTTGATTTTTTATGAATGAGTCTCATTGGGGAGTTGCTGTGAGTCTGAAGTTGGGGGGATGCTCTTTGTTTAAACCAGATCAGCCGGTTGTGGGATGACATGTTTGGTTTTTCACAGCAGTTAAGCAGACCTTTTCTGAGAGGGGAGGGGGACGCCGGCATTCCCCTCGTCATCCGTGGCCTGAATAGAGGTGTCATGCTGACTTATGTAAATGGAGTTTAAAATGTGCCTCTGTTTCAAGACTTAAAAAGGCACCTCTTGCTGTTCCCGTGTGTTTCCCTCCATGTTGACTAATATATTCAGAGGAAACTCAGCTTTGATGGCTCACAGAAAATCATGGAAGATGGCTTTTATGCTGCCCAGGAGTCAAGTTCCTCTCGTTGTCCAGAAAATGGACCAGACATTAAGATAAGGGATCATCCAGTTACTGGTATCAAGATGGAACAAGTTACCGTTTCAACTACAAGGACTAAAAGACTTTAAAGTCTTCAAGAAGTGATGTTAGAAAAAAGTGCTGAAGAGCCTGGAGTTTTCTATGGCTGTTTGAAGCAGAGTAGCAAAATGCTGCTCATTTGTTACACGTTCAACTTGTTACTGGTAATCTGTATTTTTGCTTCAATCTGTGTATAAAAATTTCAATCACAGTGAATGTAAGTAAGAATCAATATATCTGTGTTATTTTAGAAGTGACAGGAATGGTTGTTGCTCTAGTAAAATAAATAAATAGTATCTATATCATGTTATACATTTTGTTTTACATTTTTTTAAATAAATAATTTCATATATTAAACTATATTAGTTTTACTCACTATATTATAGAAAATTCATTCCAGCACATTCCTAATTTACAACTTTATCATTATACCTTAAACAAAATATGCAAATTGTAGTAGAGACCCCCGTAATCATGAGGATTAGAACCTCAACTTCCTGCCAAATCCACAAATACTTAAGACCTCCTTTTAAAAACATGCATAACTGCCTTTTTTAAGTGTGCAAACACCAAATATAATATTTATGAATATGCACAACGGAGACCGTCTTAGCACTACAGCAGAATCCAACATCTTACTTTTCTCTGCTTCTGGGGGTACAGCCAATCAGCAGCAGAGAAAATGAATGGTGTTCTCGTATTGGCTGCTTTACGAATGCCAGACAGTAGCACGTCCAGTAGTACTGCACCCATGTGTTTCAGCTTCCCAGGTTGTATTTTCTTTTGAATATTTAAGATATGCTCTCCAAAACAAATCAGGGAACGGAAGGCAAATAATTAAAATTACGTTCCACAGAAAAATCCACAAAAAGTTTTTAAAATATGGACAGTATTATGAAATTGGATTTTGGTAGTTTTCTGTAAATGCTTATGATTTCATACATGTCACACATCACTGTAGATTTTATATTTTTGTTTTCATTTAAAGAGACTGTGTCAGTCTCTTCAGCTTCCTGTCTGTTTAGATGGTACTCATCTCGACTTCTGACCAGCAATCATTTGGAAGAATTCTGAACAGCAATTAAGAAAGAAAAGAATGTTAAGAAAATATTTTACAAGCTGCATTCTGAACAAGTCATATCAAAACAGTGAGCTAACATTACGCTGCTGATTCTGCAAATTTCTCCCTCAATAAAGATCCACGTCAGGACCGAGATACGAGCTCTGCTGTGGATATATTGTAGCTGTAGATTTTAGAAAATAAAATGAAACAGTTTGTGATATATCTAAAATGCGGAACATGATATCAAATCTCTAAAACGTAGCATGAAGGCGATCCTGGGAAAACAAAGGCTCCATTTTTGTCAAAAAATAAAGAAAAAACACTATCCTTATGTAATTATCAACTTCATAAATTTGTACTAAACTGTGCCTAACCCTCTTAGCTTTCATAATAAATGCATCCCACTGTGTTAAGTAACCAAAAGCAATGGATTTTCTTGTGGTTATTGCTTTGTTGAAATGTTGACATTTGATCCATTAGCGTCATTAAGATAAAACCTATTGTTTGGCGTTTAGTTGTGAACAAATCTTGTGAAAAATGTGAAATTCAGAAAAAAAACGATAAACTGAATTTGGATAAAGGTAAAACAGGTTAATTGGATCTAAATGATGCATGATATACTGTTACATGTGTTTAAAGAATTCAGAACCTAATAAAAGTGTTGGTAATCAAGACAAACTTTACAGAAAAGTGCATTGAAAGTGTAAGCTTTTAGGGTTGTTATGCATTTATTGAAATAATTCCCACTGTTTCTCTCAAGTAAAACTCAAACATCCTACCTAAGGACCAACAAAATTTTGCAGTGCTGTAGTCATTCCAAACATATTACACTAATTAACTTTAGACTTTTGAAGCTTCGCTACTGTCCTATCATGTTTGCAGAGCAAGGAGTTGTTGGATTCCCACAGGAAGGTTGCTCTCATTAAATTGTTATGTGAGCAGATGAATGGACTGCAGTGCTCAGTAGCACTGTAAATGTATTGATCCAAGTTTCCTGAAGCCTTGCGGGGGATGTATTTGATCCTCACGGTTGGGGAATTTAGAAACTGATGAGCGTACATGTGTTTCCTAAGGAGTAAAAGAGGTTTAAGTGCAGCTTATTTGGCGTCAGAAATGGTGTTTATTGATCAAATTAGTTGGCTGAAAGTTGTAATGTAAAACAATTAATTAAAAATGTTCTGATTTGATAAAATATACTAGGACTTAATTGGAGCATTTTTTAGTTTTTTTATTATTTTGCTTTTCCTATCAGATTTAGGTGACATCCCCCCAATTGGAGCCCAGGAACTTACCAACAACTTGAAACAGGGCTTCCTGGAGAAGAAACGAAAAGGTATAATAGAACCGCACCCATATCCTGCAAGTTATATTCTAATTACTCACATTTGCTTATGAATGCATTCTTTCTTCAGATCACAGCTTCTTCGGTTCAGAGTGGCAGAAGAGATGGTGCGTCCTGAACCACTCCGTGTTTTACTACTTTGGGAGTGAAAAAGGTTTGTTGGTAGCTGTAGGAAACATTACATCTGCACAAAGTGAATCAGATAACAGCCTACCATGTGTTCCGCCTCCCAACAGATAAACAGCAGAAAGGCTCATTTTATATCAGTGACTATAGTGTGCAGCTGTCGAGTAGCCTGAGAAAAGACTCCAAAAAAAACGCCTGCTTCGAGTTCACGGCTCCTGGTCGACGGGCCTTCCAGGTCGGTTCATATTATTCACCGTAGAGCTGTGTCGTTTTCAGTGATAACAGTTATTCATGTCATTGCAGCTTCTGCAGATAATTATACTCACATCTGCAGAATCATTATATGAAAACAGCTGGAGGAAGCTAATAAGAATGTCATATATTTTTACATTATTTATCACCATGAGACAGAGGTGGCAGATGAAGTTTCTGTCCGAGTATTGATGTTGTTTCCTTTTTTTCTGTGGAAGAGCTTTTGTTGTCTGCTATTTGTTTAGAAAGTCTGAAAAGACCTCAACTATCAATGAACGTATGACATAATATTTGCATTTTTAACTGTAACTGGAAGATATTTTTATGACAGGTAGCTGTCAATAAAAATGCTTGAGTTGTAAAATCCATACAATTTTGACTTTATTTCAAATATATAAATACTTCAAACTTTTGCTCTATACATCTATTATTTTCAAATAGCAGCTTTTTTATTTTTATTTAGAAAACATTTCAATTAAAAAAAATGTCCATTATTTTAAAAATTATTACATCTTTTGCACCTAACAATTAATTATTTAACAGAGATTTTTGAGAGAAAATAAGCACGTTTGAAATGTTTTATTTTCCTTCAAATTTAACTTTAATTTTACTTATACATATTATTACTCAATTTTTTAAATATTTTACAAAATTCCTAAGCACTTTAATATCAATAAACTGTGTCCAAATCTTTTTGTCAAACGTTTGGTTAAAATGTCATGTTAATTTAACAATTAGATAGAAACATATCCAGATGATAACTGCAGAGTTTAGATATAATTTTAAAGGCTGTATTATTTCCCCTCTCTTTGCAGTTCACTGCCAGCAGCCCTCAAGATGCCCGAGAGTGGGTGGACCAAATAAATTTTGTTCTGAAGGGTAAGACATCATCTCTTTGCGTTTCTTTCCTGTAGCTTTGTTATGTGATGTCTTGTCTCCGTTTTGTTTTATTTTTATACAACTTTTTACAGGTTGAAAAACCTCACAACATAAGGAAAATGCAATAATAATAATAACAACAATGGAATAGAATTTATTTTAGCTGACGTTTTAAAAGGTTGGTAAGAAAATACATTTGAAGAAGTATAAATCTAAAAAAAAATTTTCCCCTCCATCTGAGTTGTTATTGTGTTTCCTCAGTGCAAAAAGGTCAGAAGTGCGTGGGAGCTCTTTATCATCAATTTCTGAAAAACAGCCGATCTGTCACTAACTACACAACCAGACACATAAGTCCTGAATCCTCTCATTCCACTTGTCAACCCACAAGGTGATGTGCATCCTTGTGTCCATCTAGTTTTCCTCCATTCCGTTCAACTACGCCTCCCACTACCCTCCTACCGAATTCCAGCTTACAGGAAATTGATTGGTAGATGTTCTGGTTATCCTCCAGTGACATTGATTTCTGCTTGGTTGCTGCTGGATGGCGGAGGACCTGATACCCTGTGTTGCAGCGGCCAGTCGCTTGCAATGAGACAGCTCCTCCATCTGAGCGAGCCCTTGCGTCTCCAGCTCTCTAAAATGGGCTCGTGCTGGCCTTCTGCGTGCGGGAAGTAACAGACACTCTGCAGTTTGTCTTACGTCCTCCAAGCATAGTTCTGCTTCACAGTCTAGTCTGGTGCAACGTATAAAGACAGTTGTTTATGGTTAAAACAAATGTAAAAACACACCAGCTGGCCGTGATTGTCAAAATATACTTAATGATTAAGCTATGTACACAGACAAAACATTTAATAATGGTACTGATAGATGATAGGTGAAGAACTAAAAGAGAGAAATGTGATAAATAAATAAATAAATAAAATTAAACTTATAAAAACAGAATTTACAGCAACTTAAAAGACAATTAACATAAAAATATGTAACATATTATAGTGACAATGAAATGATAAATAACATGATCAAATACATTATTCATAATATTTATCACTTCAATAGTGCTAAAATAATAGGACAGACTGTAAATAGCTATTACATAAGTTGCTAGAAGCTGAAATTGAAATAAAATGAACTGAGATAATAATTGGCTATAAACGTCACTTAAAAGACAGACTGCATCTTTGTTTTGCATCTTCAAAAACATCCAAACTCTCAGCGTCTCTCAGGCTTTCAGCTCATAACTGCAAACCAAAACAGACTCCTCACTAAATATTTTGGTTCTCACTTTAAGTACCAAAAGAAGCCCTGAGGAGTCTGTAGAACAAAACCAAATCTGATAAATATATTTGGCTAAGACTATTATGAGTTAAAATCGATTTTATGATGAATAGGAAGTCAAAGCAGAAAATTTTCCATCGATGTGATGAAAACTCACTGGCTGCTGTTTGTTACACCTGGTCTATACTCACCGTTTCTCGCAACAGAAGTGCAGACGTGTGCACTATATTAAGAGGGCGTATACTTATGTTTCAGCTGATCGTACACATCCATTTTTTTTATTGCAAAACATTTTTTTTTAGCAACAGCAGGAAAAAGCCTCTTTTCTCTATCAAATGAAATCTGCTGGGTTTTACAATGTTTCTCCTTTCCTCATAGATCTCAGCTCCAATGTCATCCCCGTTGACGATGATGAGTATGAGGACGAGTATGATGACGTTGAGGGCCTGGCCAGTCCCCCGCTGCCGCCATCAGTGGGCCAGGTTTTGCAGGTCAGCAAGCAAATAAGAAGACAAGAGAAGCATGAACCTGATGAGGATGAAGACGACATTTATGAGGAACTGCCAGGTATGCCACCGCCTAACGTAAATGAATTCAAACATCATGTGACCTGCAGATCAGTTCAAGAACAGTGGATTGAGGGCTTTATAGAACGGGTTTCCATGGGCGACCAGAGCAGGTGCCAGAGCAACTCAAGGTATTGCATGCTGTGGAGTTAAGCACCTGCTACTTTACTCTAGAGCAGTGAATATGTGTTTTCTGGAGTGGCACATCTAGTTTTTTTCAGCTGTGAGAACCTCTGGCTCTCTGCTTTAACTTAATTTTTGTCACATTCAACTTAAAAATCTCAAGTAGGTTTCAAAGTAAACATAATAAGTGAGCTACCTTTCGATTAAGTGTCCATTTCTGAACTATTACCACACATTCTTCAGTTATATTAAAAAGCTATTGTTCAGTGTGCGATTTGTAATTGCCTATTTAATAGTGTGCATTATAAGATTGCCTAATAGTTGAAACAGCAGTCCGTGGCTGTGTGACTGAATCTCCGATCATCAGTGATATGAAAACAGCATATGTTGACATTTTTATACCCAAAAACAATCAGTTAGATCTGGTTTAGACCTGCATCACAGATAATGCTGCTGCTACTTATTCCATGTAATTGGAAATTGACCAACATCCATTTTTTTAGAAAGCAGTGAGGTGCCTCAGGTGTGTTCTTATTGCCACCCGAACTGATCTCTCATTTAAAATCAACACTAATAAGCTCGACCGTGCTGCTGCAGGGCTGCTCAGGACAGCAGAAGATGTGAAATCCTCTTCCTCCTTATCTCGTGGTAGTTTGGAAATGCTCTGTCATAGAATGTCCAATTAGCTAATGTTGCCTGGCAACAAATAGCCTCCAGTTCAATCCACTAAGCAGAGTTTTGGGGGCTAAAATTGCCTAGCAACAGCAGTTTAGCGGAAAGGAAGGAAAAAGCGGCGTCTCAGAGGCCTTAAAATAGTCCTCAATGCCTCATAGTTCACAGAAGTTAGATTTCGAGTGACTAGAGCACGGAAAAAGTCTGTGTTCGGCTTCGTTCTGAGACTGGGCTACAAGATCCCAAGAAGGACAAAAGAGGCGATCTGATCTTCTCAGCTCCGTCGTCCATCACTGTTCCTATTAAATAAGATACATCAAGATTCTGTTTCACTCAGTGAGTACATTACCTTTGCCAAAATCGCTGGTGAAAGGGAAATCAGTCTTCAAACTGTCACGCCGCCGTTCAAAGCCATCTGGGAAGAGGTAGAGACCCTGACCACAGATGGCATATCGAATGACGGGCTCTTTCGTTCACTTTCTCACCCCCAAAGCTTATCAATCACTCTGCTACACTCTGTGCTCAGCAACAGCTTTTACACAGTGATTACAGACCGGTAAATTATTAAAATCTCCACTAATCAGGGCTGCAGATGAGCAGAGCTGATGGTAATAGATATATTCCTTTGCTAAATCAAAAGACAACAGCACCAGTGCATACATTTACAAAGCAAGTGTCGTCATTCGTGTTCTTTCCTGAAAACTTGTTGAAATTAAATATCGAGAATTCTGCAAGATTGTATGCTTTAGGCAGATTGCAGGCTTCAAGTTCTGATGACTGATTTTATTGACTAGAAAATTTTATCACTTTAATGTGGAAAGCATCAGGCCGTAGCAGCAGCTGCTCCTCCAGTGTGATGCCCCTCTTTCTGCCACTTGAGGACCACTGAACAAATGTTTAGGAGCAAAGCAAACCAAATTAAAATGACTCCTCAGGGTGGAAAAAGAAGATGGTGACTTTCTGCATCCAGAGGCACAAACTGAACTTGCATCCAGAAATATTTATGTGTGTGGGTGTGTGTTTGATCTCTGCTTCTCTTCCTGGAACGGAGAGGTGCTGGTCGTGCTGGAAGGTGGATAGTGTTGCTGCGTTGTGGCATCGCTGTCAGCCCTCTTCTGTGCACAACGGATGTGGGAGTCGGGGGCAGGCGGATCACTGTGTCACAGAGCAGACCAGCGGGTGCCACGCCCCGCAGGCACAGAAACCTCCGCCTCTGCGTGACTTCAAGAACGCTTCTGCTTCTTTTGCGTTTCTGTGCACTTCTGATCCTAGACGAGGAAGAAGATTCATTATAGATTTGCTAAGGATTGCGTTTTTACCAGCATTTTTTCCTTAATTTGATTTTTATTTGTCCTCATCCGAATGATCAGTCATATGTATAATCATAATTATAATTGCAGAATATAT